>VKHH01006154.1:0-15808 GCA_015144975.1 Epipyxis sp. PR26KG
CAATCAATCAATCAAACAAACAAACAAACGAGCGAAGGTTTGTCGATGATAAATAACATGAATAATCAATACTTACATTATTTCCTTGTTGTTGAGGAGATTGGTTGTAATTTTGCATTGGCATCGGAGGAGACATTTGTTGTTGCGGATTGTTTCTAATGGGTGGATACTGATTACCTGGTCCTTGCTGTTGATTGGGTTGTTTGGGAATGGGTCGCATAGCTCGATCATTTGGCTGATTGTACCTTTGATCATATGAATCCCTGTCATTCATTGCAATAGCTCCGGATGGGTCTGGACTGTTGGTATTGGGACGTGCGAATTCAGCAGTAATTCGCCGATTGATAAGTGGTGACAAAGTCAACGGAGATGATGTGACTGGTGAAGGTGGTTGAGAGCCACTATTAGCCTGAACAAATATTTCCAATAGTAATTATAATAAAGGAAGTGTGACATGTTTGAAGTATATAGTTCAAGTACCTTCAAGTTGTATTTAGAAGGACCAGTGTTCTTAACAGGAACTGGCGAAATTCTCAGCATATTGTTTGTGTTGATGTCTTGAGGTGATGAAATAACAATATTCGATTGTTTTTTGGAAGAATCGTTACTGCTTTGCTCACCTGAAAACTGTTTTGGCATTTGAAACTTTGGTGACATTCTAGCATTCGCAGGAACAGACTCATCAAACCGTGTC
Source organism: Epipyxis sp. PR26KG (assembly GCA_015144975.1). Classification (NCBI taxonomy): domain Eukaryota; class Chrysophyceae; order Chromulinales; family Dinobryaceae; genus Epipyxis; species Epipyxis sp. PR26KG. The sequence continues at coordinate 695 of VKHH01006154.1, forward strand.
TTCGACTCAGCTGCAGTACATTCTTTTCTGCAAAATTCACAACATAAATAAATCATGTTATCTCCTTCGCTCTTTTTTATGCTTACAAAACCACTGGAATGAAGTGTTAGCTTTGATTCAACCTCATCTCTCACAGAATTGATCTTTTTACAATATGGGCAATGATACAAAATGGAGGAGCGAGTCGATGACTCCATTTGCAAAAGGACAGTTCCCATTTCGCGATCACCATTCTGCCAAATGCCGATAAACTGCTCCTTCGACATACGCTCAACAACAGGAATATCGTTTACACTCAGCACTATATCTCCCGGATTGAATTTACCAGTCTGTTCCGCATAAGACAAAGGAGAATCAAACGAAAATCCTCGAGTGAAACCAACCACTATAATATTATTATGACTATTATAATCGAATCTCAAGCCAACATCTTTCTGTCCATTAGCATTTATTGTCACCGGTAAGCGAACAGTATACGACTTTGGACCATTCAACCATTTCACAACCATCCTTCGACGATAACCGCTGTTAGATGTTCCGAAGCTATTCACACTACCTGAATCATTCACATGATCATTTCTTGGCTGCTGATATGATCCGAAAGACTCAGCTGAAGGGGACGGCTTTCTATAAGAAGGGGATGCTGGACTGGTTGGAACATGAATTATTTCTAAACGAGAATTAGTATCATTACTGTCGGCGGAAGCGGAATGAACTATATTGGAAGAGTACAGCACATTCGGTGTGTTATTCTCTTGGGAAGTATTGCCTTTTTTAATCGAGGAATCATTCGCATAGTCTGTCAAATTCGTGCTGTTACTATTATTTCCAATGTTCAGATTGAAAGACAAGCTATTATTTCCCGTCAAATAAGTTATGTGATCATTCGGTATTTGAGTGGATGACATGGATGATCTCAGAGAACTTTCAGACGTTCTATCAATCACATCAGTTCGACCTGTTCCATAGGATGCTTCATCTCCTCGAGTAGTTTCAGGCACTTCTAAATTTAGAGCACTGCGAGGCTTGTGGAAGCTGGATGGTTTCTCTTTACCACTCAGACTCAAATTGTTTCGATTACCATGTTTATCATCACTGTTGTCCTTGTTGGAATCATTGGTGAATGAAACCGCTGGTCCAGCCATAACCTAAAAGTTCAGAGCGATACATTAATTAAATGTCTGTTGCGCTGAACAATAAAATAATATAATACTGACCTGCTGATCTGAGATAAGTTGACGTAGTTTTCCATTGCTAACATGCCTCTTAATGGACGGTGAATTTTCTCCTCCATTTTGTTGAACTTGATCGTAGAACGATTGAGGTCGACTGGTGGATCTTAAACGACTTGCATTGCTATTATCATTGTTGCCACTATTTACATCACTTTCAGCTTTGATATTATCTGGGGTTGATATCACAGGGTTGGGATTATTATTATTTTTATCATAAAATGAACGACTTTGGCTTGGCGATCTTTGTAACGGATTACCAGCAGGGATCACACCAATCACAGAGCTTTTAGCCTTCAGTATTCCAACAGGTGAAGTGGTCACCTTAGCAGCATCACTTACGTTTGATTCTACTTTAGTTTCTTCGTTTGTGTTGAGATTTTTCAAAGGGGAAATTTGATCGACACTTTCTGTACGAGAAACTGTTAATGCCAGAGTCGGCGAGCTTATTGATTTGTTATTATTTCGATTAGCTGGTGATGAGATCGGAGAACCAACACTTGAATCTCTTCTTGAAAGAGGGTTATTACTTAGTTTGGCTGAATTCATTCCTTTATGAAATGATCTTGCATCGGCAGAATCTGATCTCTTCATTTCAGGTGCAGTAGTAACAGCAGTTGAAACATCTCGAAATGACATCGCTTTAGGTAAGCCTTTAGTTGATAATGATTTAGCAAGAGAATCTCGCTTATAAAAAGTATTATCCTTGACCGGCTTCCTCGTCCCATTAGATAAATCCTTTGAATCTGATTTTTTAACGAGTGTTTCTTCGGTGTCATTCGAATCAGATTTTGAAGTGAAAGAAGAACTATTCTTGCTGCCATTGCGAGACAAACTCTTATCGCTTTTGCCAGCTGAAGAAGGAGACTTATTTCCAGGGGTTCGAGAAGCTGGCTTTTTACTGTCCTCGTTATGATCAGATTTGACTGTTGAAGGAGAATCGGTTGGACTGCGTTTATTATTCTTATTAATTGCTACGACTGTTTTATTCACAGTAAGTGGATGAGACACAGCAGGACTCATGGCACCTGACAAAATATTAGGAGTGGTGACATTAAAACTAACGCGATTTGTTGATGACTTTTTCGTTAAAATAGATGATGAATCATTGCTCTGAACGCTATTTTCAGCGATGGAAAAGTCATCTTCGTTGCTGTTAGCGTTTGATTGTGGCGGTTCGGTCGGAAGAGAAGGTAAAACGGGGAGACTGTTCGCATTCACATGAAAAGAAATAATAGCGAGTTTTGTGCATCTTCTACAGCATATATTTTGAGGATTTGTATTACTAACAGAATTCGAATATGTTGATTGGGTCATGGCAAGGATTGTTTGAATCGTTTCATTGCTCAGTTTGTCTTCTGGTTGAATTGAGTTCAGTTGGAAACAGTATGGACAGCAGTAAACTAAGTCACATTCTTTACTCGATTCCATCAATAGCTCAACATCCGATGATTGAGCACTCTGAAGCATGATGACTAGCTCCTCCTTTGTCATGACGGCCCCCTTGCCCTCTTCATTAATTGACATTCCATCAATTTTCAATACTTTGTCTCCAAGACAGAGTAAGGGATCCAAATCAGAACTCATCTGAGGATTGATGAACCCTGCAACTACAATCCAGTGAATCGCATTGTAACCAAATTTCAATCTAGATTGTTTATTACCATTTATGTGTATGTATGGCATCAATGTTCGATACCTCTTGTATCGCAGCGACCACTGCTGAATAATCTTCTGTTTATAAGACTGACCATTTCCATCGATTGACACGAGGATATTTGGGAGTAGTTGTACCGTAACTCTCTTTGGCGAAGAAGATTTATTCGTAATTAAAGTTGAGTTTTCTCCTTGTGGAGATAATGGAGTTCGAACCTCTTGCTTGACTGGTGAATAGCTGTTAGAGTTACTGAATGACTCACTGTAATCGCTCATACTATCATAATGTGCATTTATAAACTGAATAGATGATGATGATGAAACTCGGTTGATCTCTATGTGATTATCAGTAACATCAGGATAAGGAGCAGAGTTAATTGGAGGTCGAGCAGCTTCTTCCAACCAAGACGGTAGAATTCCACTTGATGCACGACTAGCTGTTCGATCTGGTATCTGTAGCTTCATTGGAGATATCTCTGGAATATCTAAAAGATGGTCAGGAATGCTATGATCGACATCATCGTGATAAACATCAATTTGAATTTGGTCGTTATTAGTATGGCTCTTCCATTGCGAGTCCATATTTGATGCTTCATTTCTCATATCATTCTAAGTTAAAAAGAAAATTCAGATTAAAATAGTGAGGGAAGTGAGAAAAATAATGTAAAATAATTAATACTAACATTGCTTTTGCATTTTATGAGACTTTTATTTGGAGAATGGACATGCGAGTTGTCGTTGCCTTGATTCAATTCGCTCAAATAATTACTGTAAGCATCCAAAAACTCATCCGCAGCTCCTTTGCGTAATACAGGGCCAGCTGAAATTGACCTTTTCAATCGTGATTCTTTCATATTTGGTGAAGAATGTTCGTTATCTGTGTCACTATCCATTGCTTGGTCAAGCCCAGCAGTGTCTTGCTCTGAAAAATTATGACTTGATTTAACATTCAGAGTGTGTGCTTGTGCAAGAGCATGCGCTTGAACTTGTGAATATCGTCGTGAATTTTTAATATTTGTTATATTAGTATTAATCGCAGCACTCCTTGTGATGAGACTAATATTTGATGGATTGTTAGGAGGATTTTGGTACGATAAACTATCCGATGGAGGGATACCATTAGTTTGATAAGTAGCTGAATGGGGGTATGTAAATGGTTCATATCTATTACTAATGTTGTTATTGCTGCTATTGCTAACTACAGATATATTATTTGAGCTGGCCAATTGGGTACTTTTACCGGATTGAAATTTTGCACTTGAACTATTTGAATTTATACCAATATTACCATTGATCAAATCATTTATACTTGAAAGATTTGTCTCGTTTGTGCTGTTGTTAGATTGTGGTCGAGCGGGATTACTCATGGAGATTTCGTTCAAGTTTAATTCACAACTATGCGGTCTACCTTTATTTCGAGGAACTTGTCCTACAAATCCAAAGCTGCAGCATTGATCTGTTTCAACCACAGGTGCAAAACTATTCATTTTATTATTAGCATCAATTTCAGAATTATCATGTACTGTTGTAGATGAGTTGATACTTCCACCAAATTCATTTGATTGGTTACTGTGGGTAGTGTCACTATTTTTAATCCCTTCAGCATTTGATCCACCAAAAATATACTGTCTCCAACTACGCCTCTGGTTTTTAGTGGATGACATAAGTACTTCAGTGGCCAATTATAAATTATCTACAATGCAACTAGCAACTAGACTAAAACAAATTAATGTTTATTAATATTTTGACTTGATACAACAATAAACCGTGAATTAATGGATCCAAGAATTATTTTTGATAGCATGAATCAACGAAAGGTTAGATTCGAGAAATTGTCTGAAAAGATCTACGGTACTGTAAATAAGTTGTTATAATATACTGGATGGAATATGTTTGATTTTGTTGTTTAAGTTTTTTGTGAGTTTTTTCGCTCGTTTTTCTCAACGGAACTGTACAACTGTATGATTATTTATTAACTTATTTTAATAAATTATTTACACTTTCAATCATTCTCCTAGGAATTATGTTAATTCTATACTATCTATTTATTAATATTTTTATTTATTTATTTTCATCCAATTTCCACCCAAATCATGAAAATGAGGAAACAAATTAAAGATGATACACTGTTATGATTTATATAGGTTTTATGTCGTAGATAAAGAATCATGTAGCGAATTTTTATTCTCTTTTCGATTTCACATCAAATATACATGATTTGCTCATTAATTAATTCATTCATTCATTCAATATGCTAAGAGAAATAACCGTTATACAATACCATAATTTACACAAATGCATTAAAATAATTATCAATACTATAAAATAATACAATGAAACTAACAATACATCATAATACAATAAATGACATTCAGATATAAATCAACTTCAGGACGGAATATTCTGGATACGGTATGCTGAAGCGGTAAAGCTTGCTGTCTGTTAGAATTATGTTGTATCACGATTTTTAAGAAAAGATTATATGAAAAAGAGACATAACGTACAAGATATGTTGCGTTAATACACGGTGTATGCTCAAATATACGGTAAATCTGTGTATAATATCTGTTGTAATTTGGTTATCATCAGAGAAAGGCTTCACTATCGGACAGCATACTACCATCAGTTATTTCTTTCAGTCGCAACAGCGGTATAACTTCCTCCTCGCCAAATTTACTAAGCCAATCACCATGCATGACCGAAATTGCGAGGAGTCCGAGAAAAAATAGAAATCGTCACTCCATCAACGCAGGAGCAACAACTTTTTAACAATGTTAAATGTGAGAAGTCAATAATAATAAAAAATAATAATAACATACATTTATAAATTAAGCAGCATGATGATTTAAAGATTTTTTTGCCGAATAATAATATAAATGAAATTATCTGTGTCTTGCTCAAACACAACGTGGTGAGAAATATCATAGAAATGATAAGAATATATATTGTAAATATATTGAATATAGAATCATGAATAATAATAATAAAATAGCAACATACTAATCTATTTCTTGACACCTACGTACCTCTTAACTATCATTTCTTCTTGATATTTTGCTTTTTTTACTCAATTGCATGATTAATGAACACATTTTTGTTTCTATTATTATTACCAGCTTTCAATTCTTTGGTCATTAGCGTGTGCTGATGAACTGCAATAAGATCAACTAACAATAAAAATTTAAGAAAATAGTGAAGTCACCGTCGGTGAAGTATACGATAACTACGTTATTAGAATAGCTAAAATATAATATAGACGTATAGGGTTGATAAATTTATAACCAAATGATAGTATTATAAGACCAATGATGCATGGGAAGCACCGTAATGTACATAAATTTACCTCCATGCTTAACTGCATTGGGACAACTAACTTCAGTTGCTGAATTCCTAAGGTCATCATTCCCTTGCGATTAAAAGATCCACTTACAGAGGAAATGATATCCCTCGGAAAATGTGATTGCTTAGAGAACAAAATACAAATGCTATTAACTTAACAGTTTATGGTAACTTATATATGTTAAAAAGCATCATTCCTAGCACTTTGTCAAAACCTTGTTAATTTTCATGATTTTCAAGATTTCTCTGTAAAATTCTGTATTCTATATTTTTGATAATCGCTGCGTATATTGGGATAAGTTATGTCACTACGTTGTTCCTCAAAAATTATCCAGTAGGGGGTTAGAATACTATAAATGGATCGTCAAAATTAATAAAGCAGCAAATATTATCAAACTACTCATAGGGCCTGATATCACCTTTGTCTTGTTCCACTGGAGTACATATCACAACATACCATCGCTCAATATTATTCCAATTGAAAGAACTTCAACAAACACAAATACAATCAAAGGTCCATTGTGAAGAAGGTAGAGTATAACAATTTAATGATAAAATTTTATGTGCTAATTTGATGTAGTTTTAGAGATGATTTTTGTGTGAGAGTTACTGTTCGTTAGATGCATAAAATATCAATGTTGTGTGTGATCACATCGTTTAAAACAAAGAAAATATTTACAAGTCCACTCTTTAATTGCCCGAAGCCTCCTTGACATATTGATGTACTTCCAATCTCGATATGGAAGTATTGATATTGATAAACTTCCAATATTGATATTGGAGATGTTTTCCAGGATTTTGTTTTTGTACCCTCCATTGTTTATTTGAATAATATATTAACTCAATGCTGTTCGCCACTAACTAAGGTCGGGTGTAATAGTAGTGATTTGATGTTACGGATGTTACTTTTACCATTCAATTAATGATAAGAAGGGTTTTTGGTTTTTGTAAAGATTGTATGTATATTGTATAAATTCCGGGATAATAGCGACTTTTTTATAGAATATATATATCCAGCTAAGTATGGCATGCAAATTAAGGCTCTGATACATACCAAAGGAAACCAAAATAATTAACTTTTGCTTTTTGTGGGAAACTCGATAGGGAGACCCTCTCTATATAATTAATATATCCTAATTTTAATTAATATAATTAATATATCCTCCCCCTCCTAATTAACAACACAATACCGTAATCAACAACAACAACAACAAATCAAGAAAAATGAAAAAAAGTATTATATATTAATATTATGTTGATACCAACAGGATACGTACTGTAGATAGACTAATATTCATTGAAAAAAGAACCCACACTTGCTTGGAATTGAATATGGCAAGTACAAAAAAGCAAAAGCAAAAGCAAAATGTAAGTACGGAATCAAATCTTGTCAAACCCATACCAAGCAGTAAATCCAATGTCCTTAATGAACACAAATATGAATTTGGTGGTCCAGTAGGTGCAACATTCATCATTTTCTCATTACCTCTAGTGATTTACGCGTTGTATTTCCTGTGTAATGAAAAAGCATGTATCAATATTTCCAATATGTTTAGTTTGAAAGTATGGCAAGAAGTATATTCTCAATCATTCTTGCCAAATTCTTCAATAAGTAGTCTGTTTTCAAAAGATGCTTGGATAATTTATATCGGTTGGATGTTTGCTAATGTCTTATTGGAACGAATATTGCCTGGAGAAGTCGTAAACGGTACAGCCTTACCAATTGAAAAATCCGATAAAAAACAAGTTTTGAAATACACCATGTCTGGACATCTTCAATTTTGGGTATTAATTTTACTCATGGGTCATTGTATACCAATTATCATACCAAGGAATAGTAATTCGAATGTTATTAGCTTGGGAGGATTTGCTCCTTTACCTTTGCATTTAATCTATGATAATTATATTGGCTTAATATCAGCTAGTCTTGTATTCTGTTTAATCTTATCCATTTACCTGTAAGTATCGATATAATTTCGACTTAATTGCTCCAGTTTTTGGCTTTATCTCGACGATATAGTAATTCGTAAAGAATGGCTTTTTTGAATGAGCAAATCATAAAATAACGGACAGAATATTATTATTTTCATCTGACCCCTATCACTTATGATTGTAGATATGTTTCTTCTTTCTTTCCCTCTGGAAAGCTGTTAGCGAAAGGTGGTAACAGTGGTATTGCTGTGTACGATTTCTTCATTGGAAGGTAATTCTATACAAAACTATATTAATAATCATTGTTTCATTATCAGGTGTTTGCCTCTGATATCATGATATCATGATATCATGATATCAAATAATTAATTAATGTATTTGATATAATATTATTTTAATTCTACGCAGAGAACTTAATCCTCGCATTGGAAGCCTAGATTTGAAAGAATTTTGTGAGCTGAGACCTGGTTTGATCGGTTGGTTTGTCATTAACTTGGGTGAGAAATCAACACATAGCACACGATATTATATGTTTTGATAGGCTGGTCAGAGACCTGAAACTCTCCGGTCAACCTCTCCAGATGTGACCTATATGTTATGTTATTGTATATTATGATATGCTAGAAAAAGGATGTTGGCATGCAACCCAGCCATTACTATTGTTATGAATAGGGATGTAGTAACTTATGTGATTGTTTAGGTATGGCAACAAAGCAATATTTGAATCGTAAGGCTGAGTATGGTGTAGGTTCGATTAGTTTATCCATGCTGCTTGTCACGATATCACAGGGCTACTATGTGTGGGATGCACTGTACATGGAAAAAGCGATTCTCACTACCATGGACATCACCACAGATGGCTTTGGTTATATGCTTGCATTCGGTGAGTTTTGTGCATTTTTGCTCTTATCCGATAGCTTTATTGTCAAGCAGCTACAGTTTATTATCACTCACATAAATTGACAGTGTGTACTGATCAGCTTATCGCATATAATATAATGAACAATATTTATATTTTCAAAAAAAATAATTATTTGTCAAAAATGATGAACTCTTATAATTGACACAACTGTCAACTGTTAATTAATATTTGTTCTAGTATGATATTGATAATGACTATTGTTATGACGTTATGACATTATCTAACATTACAGGCGACTTGTCGTGGGTCCCTTTCACATATTCTCTTCAAGCGAGATATCTGGTGAACTATGATCCTTCATTAGAGCTGTGGGAGTTAGCTATTATCATGTTCATCCAAGGATTAGGATACTACATATTTAGGTAATCTTTTGAATTATGAAGTCTCTGACATGCTCATATTCTCATAATGCTACCACATAGTCATTCACTGACATAGCATGATACATATATGCCTTCAATGTCTTATTATTGTGAAAGAATCATTTTATTACAAAAAACAATATAATATTAAATAACTATTTTTTAAGAATTTAATATTATGATGTTAAATAATGAATGATCAAATCCAAATTGTTTCAGATCAGCCAATTCAGAGAAGGATGCATTCAGAACTGACCCTGAAGCAGAGCAGGTGAGCATAAAATTATTGTTTTTAATATTGTTGCCATCATATGAGTCGATCTTATTGGGATTGTTCCTTTTAATATAATAATATATAATAATATAATAATATCATTTAATTAATAATGATAACAATAATAACAATAATAATAATAATAAATAATAATAATAATAATAATAATAATAATATATCCATTTTACATATTAATCAGTTTGATTCAAACAATAACAACAACAATAGCGACTAAAAATAGCTTATACTGACTCAGACAATATCTCGCTGATTTCCTTCGTCAGAGCTTAATTATTTACTTGTTTGGCTCATTAGTATGATAATTTTAACCATTAGTTGATTTTTAAAGCTTATGGACTCGATGTTATTATATGATTTATTAATCTTATTTCTTTATTATGTTTATTTGTCATACAAAGGTGAAGCATTTGAAGTACTTAGAGACGAAGAGAGGAACAAAGCTACTGACGAGTGGATGGTGGGGAAGTGCTAGAAAGATCAATTACACAGGTAATAACTATCATTCAAACTGGTCTAACATGACATAATGAGGAGATAAGGAGTGACATGACATGACAATGCCTGGGATTTTAATATTGCCGAGCTTCTTGTTTGCTGATATTTTATCTGCTATTATGTTATTATCCATCTACCCAGCTGATCATACATCAAAAATGGTTTTTACCATTTTGTTGTTATATTTTGTTTTAGGTGATTGGCTGATCACTCTATCATGGTGTTTACTGTGTGGTTTCAAATCTCCCGTCCCTTATTTCCAAGCTGTTTACTTTGCTATTCTCCTAATTCACAGGTACTTTATGTAATCCTGCTTTATACCATCTCTCACCATAGCACAATAATATAATAATATAATAATATAATACAACACATTTGATAAAATTATTCTGCACCTCATCGAAGGAGTGCGTATCCATCACATTATACTGTATCATTTTTAAAGTGTGGGCTCTTGTTGCTTTAAACCTCCTTTCTTGATTGTTCATAATGCATGATATACTATTATTATCAGTAGTAGTAGTATTACTATAATCTTGGATATCACTCATATCATACTAATCGTATTCATATTTATATTCACGTCCTGTTTTAGAGCCGGTCGCGATGATGAAATGTGTCATGAGAAGTATGGCGATGATTGGTTAGAGTATAAGAAGAGAGTTCCATATTTGTTCATCCCATACATCATATAAAAACAGGAACAAGCGAAGAAAGAAACAAAGAAATAATAGCCATGTTGATAGGAAGCATCAGTGCGATTAAGAGTTTTGTTAAATTCTTGTCCCTAACCTACACGTGTCATCCCCTGCTGTTATCTGTCACTTGTTTGTTAATATTAATTATGATTTTCATAGAAAACATCTACCATCACCTACCATCGCTTGTCCTATACCATCATTTAACGATCAATCATATTATGATAGCAGTTGTCTGTACATCATATTAATAGCAATAACTCAGATCTCACATCAGCTTAAGCAAATTATTGTGTAATTTATGAGTATATCACATCATTTAATAACTAAGAGCCATCTGCAATGAGATGTCAGACAGTCAGACAGCATGTTTGCCCAATCGTGCTTTCAGTGCTTGAAACATCGCACAAGTGACCCGACCAAACATAAAGTTTTTGCACCTTGCAACAGAATTCCCGGGATTGGAGGACCGCTTAGAATAATATTTTTAAAACTATTATTAATAATTACAATATTTATAACACGATAACAGGATAATGGCAGCCGGCTATAGAAGCCTAACAATGTGTGGTATGATTAAATAAGAATCACAGATCACAATGTTGGGATGTTGATCTTATGTCGCATCATCACGACATGATCACGTGTCATGATGACAAGAAGGTGTGACAAAGCATGCATGAGAGACAAAAAGGATATGATGACACAGAAGATGATCAACCGACAAAAGAAGGTAAATAGATGAGCATTTAGAGACTCTTCAATACGCTTAGAACATCTTCAGAATGCTGAGCGACTCTTCCCTCGACATCAGTGAAGACATACTCAATCTTCGAGTCCGGTGAGATGATATAGGTCTGTCTATTGCTAAACTTTCCGATGAATCCTAAGTCCAACAATGAACCGTACTTGTTGCTCACCTGTAGTTATGTCAATCACAATCGATAATCGAGAAATAAGATACGAATTTGATAATTCTCATCACATCACAGCCATGACAACACGTCTCATCACACAATTATCAAAACTATTATATGTTACATTATCATCAGTTTATATTATATTATGTATAATCTACATATTTTATTGGTTCATACCACTCCGTTCAAATCACTCAATAATGTGAAGTCAAGCCCATACTTCTTCTTAAAATCAAGATGTTTGTCAACGGTATCCACGGACACTCCCACGATTTGAGTGTTGAGCTCATTATATTTGCTGATATCCCTTTCAAACGCTTGAGCCTCAATAGTGCAACCTTGAGTGAAATCTCCCTATGTTTGAAAATCAAGATTGATATTGCTGGATAGTAATCATGCAAATATAGCTATAAATATAGGTCAGGTTATGGCAGCATAACAAGCAAGAGATAAATAACAGTAAATATAATCAATAGTATTAATAATAAGTAGTTGTCGTGGTTGAGTATGGATCATTGTTGAGATATGGATCATTAAAAGAATTTGCGTCGCTCAGTCATCAATCTATGATGTGATGTGTGGAGATGCGAAGGTTTGAAATGAATGATGAAATCATTAATAAAATGTCTTTCATCGAAGTGGAAATTGTAATGGTATACAAATACAGGATATTATCATAACATCATAAATATAATGTGTGTCAATTAGACGACACGAAAGGATCGAACAGCAGTAGCATTGGCAAATCGATGTACATAAATGATATGAAGAACCAACATCTAACTTTGTACTAAAACTAGTTGTTTAAACAATTTCAACTATCGTCAACGATCAATAACAACTACAATATTAATATTAATTCATTATTTTATGAGGGATGAAGACAGTAAGTCAATCAAAGTGATTGTGAACTGTTCGATTCATCAAAGTACAAAGCATTACAGCAAATGCTAGCCGTATGATTGCTGTGTGCAGTGTTGGATCTTTAACATTTATGTTATTATTGATCCCTTATTTGTTATTTACTTACCGGATAGAAGTACAAAACAGTTCTTTTTCCCTTGAGATCTGTCAATGATATTGGTTTACCGGCATTTGATGGAAGTGAAAATTCAGGCGCTGGAGTGCCTACAATTGGAATAGGATCTGCCATAACCATTGCTGGACTATATTCAATATCAAATAACAAATTATAATTGAATTTTCTAACTTAAGTGACCAATACAAAGAGCGTCAAATAAGAATAAACACATACAGGATTGAATTACGGTGAAGGAATATATAAGAAATTAATAATATGGATTACTTGACGGATGATATTGCAAATGCTGTCGCCGTCATGAGAGATGCAATTGGACGAGGTATTCTCATTTGAATGAACGATCTCTTTGACTCAGTTAATGCCAAGAACATTGAAAGAAACAATATTCCAAGCAGAGGAAAAGTTAAGTTAGTCATCTTGAACCTGCATTTTTTGAATTTTTAATACCATAATAATTGAGTAATGCATACAAAAATGGATGTTAGCTGGTGGATAATCCGGTAATGGAATATTCAAAAAAATAATAAAATATGATAATAAATACCGAATCCCAAATCTTACCTGCACTATAAACAGAACTTATATTGGTACCAAAACAAACAAGATTTTAGCTTCTAAAAATATTGACTTATTTATTATTATTGTGAAGTAAAAAAAGTAAAGTTTGATCTTGGGTACCACACCGTAATACATTTACCGACTCAAAAAGGGGGTTAAAAAAAGGTGATATTATTGGAAGTTCGAACTGCAATTAAATTTACAACACACAATTTTAATTATTATCGTATTTGAAAATCGTAACCGTTTTATGTTTATTGTTAAGTATGATAAGTTACTGGTAATATTTTCTTATGTGTAACAGGGTACAGAATGAATGAACAGTGTGGATAATGTTATTATCTGCCTGCTGAAGGAAGTTAACTCCATTCTATTTGGTTGTTCACTTTCATATAAACCCTGAGACTGAAAAGTTTAAAATGCTTGTATTAGTTTCCTGATCTCCAGGATTTATTCAGTTAAAGTTAATGCTTTCACATATTAATTATCATCACTCCACTATTTTTTACAGTGGTTTCATTCCTTCCCGCAGCAGCATTCATACCATATGATAGATCATTTTATGTTATTTATTAGTTTCATATTTATATCTAATTTCTCAACATAATATCTACGTACGGAGAAGACTTGTAGCTATAAAATGCAAACAAAACTTGCTTTTAAATAATTGTATTTCAAGTATTGTTAGTATATCTTATACTGTACAGTAGTCAGTAGTATTATGTAATAGAAAGATGACGATTAAGTAAGAACTGCTAAGATACTGGGATACAGTACATCCCTTTCGAAATATTATGGACAATTCATATGATTTTCTTAGTAATAAGTTATTTTATCGAATAATACAAATACAATACCTGAATAGCTGAGTGAAAACATTGTGCGTTAGTAATTAATTGTAACTTATCTCGGATAATTCGATGTGAACGTAACACAATCACAATTGTTGGAACAATGGATGATTCATCATTTCTATTGGAACTATAATCAACAGAATCAGAAGCAGAATCATTCATTCATTTGTTTGTTGTTTTGTGAGATGAAAACTAATTCAAATTGACCAAGAAACAAAACCGTCTTTAACGAGAATAATAGCAATAGCAATGCCAACAAGCCAATCATCGCACTATCACCATCATCTATCACCCCAGAGATTATAATATAATACAAGTTACCAGCAACTTACTAACAGACATTGTCCATTAATAAATAATTTAATTTTTGATCAGCACAAGTCAGATGATACCGGACATGACGCGCAAGATGTGAAACAAGTGACTTATATAATAATGTGATGTAACAAAAATTGTCAGTTGGACGAAAGGATGATTGTTGATACAGTTGAGCGACAACTATCAGACCCAGGATCGCGGAATGTAACGGTATATGTGTCTATCTATTTATATGATAGCAGTGGTTGCAACTCGTTCATTTCACCGCTTCGCTTGTTATTATTATTATTGTTATTTTTGTTGTGGTTGTTATTCGCGCTCTGTTTGCTATGATTGGAGTTGGTTTTTATCAGACCATCTTCATGCAGCGATGAGTCTTCTTTGGTAAAAGAGAGCGACCTCACCATTGGCTTCATCTCAATCTTCGATTCTTTTGATTCTCGATACTTGCTCAGTAAGCTTCCTCCACTTCTGTTTAGTGATATCAAATA
>VKHH01006155.1:0-25330 GCA_015144975.1 Epipyxis sp. PR26KG
GAAGTGATTGTGTATGCAGGAAACTTGGGAGATAGTGTGATCCAGCGACCAGAATCCTCATTTTGAATCGAACCAATAATAATAATTTTATGAATGAATGAATGAATGAATGAATAGGAATTAACAAAAAATCAAAAACAGTTCAACTAAACAAATCAATCAAAACAGTTCAACTAAACAAGAGGAAAAAGCTAAAAAATGAAGAATGAATGAATGAATGAATGAATGTCACCTGCCTCTATATAGGGTGTGACATTTGGATTCTAATAGTAGATGAAATTGTTTTTATATGTACTGTAGTATCATAATTCATGTTTTCTTTTGTTCCTCCTATTCATTATTATTTATTCATAAAAATTGATTTTATTTTTAGTAAAACGCCCCCAGCGGGGAGACAAAAAATGGTTTTTATTTTTATTTTTTCTGATCGGGGAAGAAAGCGTAGAGCTTAAGAGAACTCTTTGTTATGTTCTATAGATTGTTCCTTTTGTTTAGTTTAATTGATGTGAAATTTATTCATTCATTCATTTTATTTGGGATGATATGCATAACTTCCCGCTGGATAAAGAAAAGCTGAAAAGCTGAAAAGCTGAAAAGCTGAAAAACGATCAAATAGACCTTTTCTAAAGGTGTTTGATATATAAATATAAACAAATACTGTTTAAAAACACTTAATGGTTACAGAAATATTGATGGAGATCATGAAACCTCCAATATAGTCAATTTATTTTTCTGTAACGGTAACAGATACCGATTTACGATAAAAAGTAAGTTTTGAAATACAACATATTTAACAAATTTTATTGTTTAAAAATATGAAAATACGCTAACAATATAAATATCAATCTTTAGATTAACCTTTGGATGGCTTTTACATTGCTTAATTCATGACTTTTCAGCTTTTCTTATCCGGACAAGTCCGCTGGGAAGACCTTACGGCTTATTATGAAAACACGCGTTTTCATACTACTATAATAATAAAAAATTCATTTATTATTATTATTTGTATATTTTATGTTTTGTTTGCCGTCAAAAATGCTTTGCTTGGATTTATGCTTATTTGCAGTGACGCTGATTAATTTTGCTGCTGCATTAGATTCAAGTCGCGCTCGATTGAAAACAGCTGAAATTCATATTTCAGAATACAAATATTCTCATTTTTTCACTCAAAGATTGGATCATTTTGATCGACAAAATAATGTTACTTTCAAGCAGCGATATTTTATAAATGATACATTCTGGAATGGAAAATCTGGATCTCCTGTATTCATGTGTGTTGGAGGGGAAGGACCACCACTTGATTGGACTGTGCTTGTCAGTTCTGTACATTGTAATGATATGGTGGAATTAGCATCATCATACGATGCTTTGCTTGTTGCACTAGAACATCGTTACTATGGTCCATCAAAACCATTTGATAGCTATGCAACCGAAAACTTGAAATGGTTGAATTCAGAGCAAGCATTAGGAGATATTGCATCTTTCCATTCCTTAATTTCTGAAAAGTATAATTTGGATTCCTCTAATCGATGGATAACTTGGGGTGGATCGTATCCTGGTATGATGGCAGCACTAGCGAGATTACGGTTTCCTCATTTGATCTTTGCTGCAGTTTCATCATCAGCTCCTCTTAAACCAAGTGTTGACATGCCAGGATATAATAATGTTGTTGCAGAATCCTTGGCTGCAACTGATGTCGGTGGATCTCAACTTTGCGTGGACATCGTGAAGGAAGGTCACAGAGTAATTGGTGACTATCTTCAAACTCCATCTGGTAGAAGAACATTAGAAACCATGTTCAATGTTTGTGTTCCTGGATCCCTTGATGATGTTAAAAATCAAGAACAGTTTGCTGGAGATGGTGTAGTGTATATTCCTGTTCAATCCAATGATCCATCATGTACATCACAATATTGCGATATTTCAAAAATCTGCAGTTTGATGGTTGACAAAACAGCAGGATCTCCATTGGAAAAATTAGTAATCTTAGCGAAAAGCAGCTCGAGTTCGTGCATGTCTGTCTCTTACGAGAGTATGATTAATTCCTTATCTAATCCATCTAATCCTGGACGAACATGGGAGTATCAAACATGTTCTGAATGGGGCTTCTATCAGACTTGTGAAGTAGGTTCCAATTGTCCATACACACAAGGATTACACACACTAGACATAGATTATGATATTTGCCAAAGAGCCTTTGGTATATCTGCTGAAGAAGTGAATAATCAAATCGCATACACTCAATCCACGTATGGAGGAGATAATATTCAAGGATCTCGTATTTTGTTTGTAAATGGTGAAATTGATCCTTGGCATGCGAACAGTGTCTTAACTTCTCCTAATGATCTTGAACCCACAATTTGGGTGAAAGCTGCAAGTCATCACTTTTGGACTCATCCTTCCCTCCCATCAGATTCAACCTATGTCAATGAAGCTCGTCAGCAAATATGGAAACAGGTTTGCTAACCTATCATCATTATTTGCTGTTTTGTTCTATTTATTATAATGTTACTGTATATCGATTAGGTTGGCCTTTGGTTACAAGATTAAAAGGTGAAAGAGTTTTCATTCACATGTTTATATCAACTGCAATACAATTTCAGTCTATCTAAACGAGAGTCAAATTATTTTGAAATCTAATTCCTAGACGCTAGCTTGTATCGGAATATAGAAATAATAATATTATAATATAAATGAAATTAATCATTCATTAACAATTAACAATTAAAATACTTTTAATTTATGAAGTCAAAAAGGTGAGTACTTATTTATTTCAAATTTTAACCACTAGCAATCAAAATATCATACCAGCAGCATTAACATTACTACCTGATTCTGTTGACGTAGTATCTCCGTCTCCGTATCGTTGATGATATAAAACACGAGGGAGATAGTGCCACATATCATTTTTAGGATTTTTATTTCGTTGAACTGCCACGGACAAAAAAGCCTGAGCTAAATCATTTTCCCCAAATGAATCATAATACAATCCTATGAAAAAATTGCCAAAGAATTCTAACTCATTTTTATCACTTTCGCCTATTATTTCAAGCATATTTTCTATTGATATATCACCATGGTAAAAAAGAGACGTACAATTAGTAAAATAACTCTGCGTTCTAACTGGCAAATCTAACAGATTGTTTATATCAATTGCCTCTTTTGCTTTAACGAACTGACCAAGTTTATTTAATGAAGCAGAATGCCAAAATCTTAATTCAGTCGCTTTGAATGCTTTCATTTTTTCTAATTTAATTATATCACCGGATAGTTGAATTTGTGCCAACTCAAAATTCCCTAAACAATAATGAATTATTCCACGTTGAGGGAGAGGTTGATTTTGATCGAACATTACAGCTTTATCCAAATCCGTTGCACTATCAGTTATATTTCCGTCCATAAATCTTTGTAGACCACGTTTTACATATTCTCGGAAATAATTACTATTTTCTTCTCTACTATTATCGTTTAAGCTACTGTAATATTTATCAATATCTTTGTAATTACGAGAAAATTTTCGAAATCGGTTCAAGTTAGTGTTAAAGCAATTCGATAATCCAACCAAAATTAGCAGAATAGTAAATATTTCAACTATGATTATCATGCGAGAAGAGAGATTTTTTAAGGATATTTAAAACAAGATTATCTTTATGATAAGATTAAATAGGCATGTGAGCGGAAAGAGATACTATATCAGATACATTTTACCTGCATATAAAAAATATTAATAAATACTTGTTGGTACGATGGCGGTGAGTATGAATGAATAAATGAATTTATCACGTCACGAAAGCTAACCAAGAGGAACAATTTATAATATTTAAAGTGGATAACTATACTGTTTGGATAAAGTAGATAAATGTATGTAATCTAGTTTTATATTTTTTCAACGAATTTTTCATTAATTTATTTATTTTAAAGTATATTTTTATTATATTTGACATTATTATAGCAAGGATTGTGGGCTGCACTGTAGTTTATTTATCTACCAAACGACAAGTATTGGTTTATAACTAAAAAAAATTGTAATTCAAAGACTGCTGATGCTTAAATTGTAACATACATATATCGATTTTGATTTTTTGATCACTAATAAAAATAAATGTTATTAAGCAAACGAAATATCGGTGTGTTATTCGTATATATTATATGCATTTTAACTCTAATCTATGCAGATGATAACGACCATCAGGTAGATAGTACAGCTAATTATATTAAAACTACTTAATTTTTTACAAACTTGTATCCCATATTATTTCTCACCAGTACAAAGTTGATGATCCTGTAACGCTATGGGTAAATTCAGTAGGACCATATCACAACCCACAGGTATTCATCTTTTAAAATTATCGCTACATTGGCAACGCTGTTGGTTATACTGTAAATAGCAACTTTAACTTTATTATTTATTGATTTATTGAATCCTAGGAAACATATCCGTACTACCAATTACCTTTTTGCAAGCCAGAACATGGAATAGAAACGAAAAAAAGAGTCTCAGGGATTGGAGAAATACTTGAAGGAAACGAGCTTCGAAATAGTGGATTAAAGTTACACTTTGCAAGTACGTTAGTTACACATTATAATTATCAATTAAATTCATATTATTTTTATTTTTTCCACAGAAAACATTGATCGTGAGGATGTATGTGATATGGTTCTTACCAAATCCTCTGTTGCTGAATTCGAATTAGCAGTTGATAGTCAGGTGTGTTACTCGATTGTTAAAGTATAACGTTTACAATACTTTACGAATTCATTTAATATTTCAGTATTGGTACGAGTTATTTATGGATGACCTGCCAATGTGGGGAATGGTTGGAGAGGTTCTTCGGGATGATGCGCATGGAAGAATGGAAAAGGTATAACTATAAATTTAATCCTATATGTTTGTAACTTTAAATGTTTACTTTTTCCACAGCATATTTTTACACATCGAAGTGTTAGCATCGCATATAATGGTAATCGCATCATTGAAGTTAACCTAACATCAGAAAATCCTGTTCCAATTGATGAAGGACAGAAGCTGCAATTCACTTATTCAGTGAATTGGAAAGAAACTGTTAAACCTTATGAAGACAGATTTAGTCGATATTTGGAATATGATTTCTTCGAACATAAAATTCATTGGTTTAGTGTTTTCAATAGTTTTATGATGGTGATATTTCTTTGTGGTCTTGTCGCATTGATTTTATTAAGAACTTTAAGAAATGATTTTGCCAAGTATGCTAAGGATGAAGATCTAGAGATGGAAGGAATGCAAGTGATTGGAGAGGACTCCGGATGGAAACAAGTTCACGGAGACGTTTTTCGAGCTCCAAAGTATTTAGTTTTATTTAGTGCAATTGTTGGAACTGGTTGGCAATTAGCTGTTTTAGTCTTTGCGGTGATTCTCTATGCCATGGCAGGTAAGATTATGCGATAGTTGTTGATCATCATTGCAATTAAACCCAATCGATTCTACCCTTCATAGGACCTATTTTACATGGAAACATGTATGAAGATCGTGGAGAAATGGTATCAACATTCATTGTTTGCTTCTCTTTGTCATCAGCTGTTGCAGGGTATACTTCGGGATCATTTTATAGGTATTAAAAATATTATTTAGTGTTTTCTTCAGTTTCTGAGAACCTTGTTTTTATAGGCAATATTTCCCAACGACTCGATCTGAAGCAAACTCACAATGGCAGCTTACAATGCTATGCACGATATTACTGTTACCTGTGATTGTTATTTCAATCATCTCTGTTCTAAATAGTGTCGCGATTTATTATGATACTATCAGTGCATTGCCTGCATCAGTCTTCATCAAAATGGGTGCAATTTGGGCTTTTATTGCAATGCCTTTGGCTGTTGTTGGAACAATCTTTGGTAGGCACTGGATGGGCAAATATGAGCCACCATGTCGTGTGAATAGTATCCCTAGGTAATATAATATTTTAAAATGTTATATTATTTGCTGACTTATTTTATTATTATTACAAATAGACCAATTCCTGTTGCATCTTGGTATACTAATCCTGCATTTGTTATTCCAGCTTCTGGTGTACTTCCTTTTGGATCCATATTTATTGAAATGTATTTCATATTTACTGCATTTTGGTCATACAAATTCTATTATGTCTATGGCTTCATGCTTTTAGTATATCTGATTTTGACAATGGTTACAATATGCTCAACGATCGTTTCAGTGTATTTTGTAATAAATGCAGAAAATTATCATTGGCAATGGATTGCTTTAGGATCTGCTGGATCAACTGCAGGATATGTTTTCCTTTATTCAATATTTTATTTCTTTTATAAAACTCAAATGACAGGATTATTACAAATTTCGTTCTATTTTGGTTATATGTAAGTATAATTATCATTATTAATAATAATAGCTATTATAATATTAATTGTAATAATAACTATTTATTCTGTCTTATTATAGGATTTTGTTCTGTTGCTCATTATTTTTCATTTGCGGTGCTTTGGGAGTATGGGGTAGCACTTTATTTGTACATAAAATATACAGAAATGTGAAAATTGACTAATGGAAAGATTTATTGAATAAAAATATGCCATATAATTTGATTATATATTCAGTTAAGCTGATTCTACATGGATCTCTTTAACATTACATTTGCAGCAATCAAAATATAAAATCATTACTATATCATTTCTATAATAATTTCGTAAAGCAAATATGAACTATTGAACAAAAGATAACGATTCTGATTGCTATTGCTTAATTTTGATAATTGAATTATTTGCTAATATTTAGTTTTGTTATTTATTTGATATTGATAAAAAATGACTCGCCTATGTTCACAATAGTACCAACTTCAAATTGGAAAAAAGTTGTACCAACTATATAAAGTTTATAGTAACAGTATGTGAATATACTAGTTAGCGAAGAGTATCTAGACATGGTTTTATTGAAATAAAAATGGAACCACCCCATCAACTAACCACATTTGACCAATCGCACTTGTGGTTACCAACGCGGTGTATACATTGTCTAGATATGGGGTATACATCGTTTTAATGTTACCGAAACACCATGTCGTAGATACTCTTCGCTAACTAATAATAATAATCTAAAGAATAATATATACAATGATAATGATTAGGTAAAGAATCATATATATTGGTTTAATAACGAGTTTTAATTGTGTGTCAGGCATTAATGAATAAATAATGAATAGAAATAATATCATCTGCAATCTGGACAATATATAGGCATTAAAATTTCACGCATCTTAAAGTTAACTAGGGAATAGTATTATTAGTAGTACTACAGATCAGACCACCATCGTGATATATTATGTAACAGAACATTATATCAGATATTAAGCAAACTCTGATAAAAACTTACAAAATGTTAAAATCGATGACAGAGAGCAGTACTTAAGTCAATAAAAGTCAAATGATTTTTTGTGATTAAACTTAAAATGAAATGCGATCAAATTGCAATTATCTTAGTAGCTTATACTATTCATCAATCAGGTTTTCATCATCATTTAATTTTATCATGCGCATACAAAGAATCTCTCAAAAAAAATGAATTTGGTTTCCAGTGGTGCTAATCCTTTGTTGGCAAGAAGTCGGGGTCATAGCAGTAGTAATTATCTTCAAAGTCGTCCAAGAAACCGT
Source organism: Epipyxis sp. PR26KG (assembly GCA_015144975.1). NCBI lineage: Eukaryota > Chrysophyceae > Chromulinales > Dinobryaceae > Epipyxis > Epipyxis sp. PR26KG. The sequence continues at coordinate 7,639 of VKHH01006155.1, forward strand.
GTGCCAGATCATCATCTTCCCAATTGTTGAAATCGTCAGGGAAATGTTTCAAAGAGTTTACAATTGCTTGACAACAGTCCTTGATATCTACCCAATCAAATTTGCCTTCCATTTTAAGAACGTCGATATGGAGAGCTACTTTGCCGTGTCTGATACAGCTGTATTTTTGCAGAATATCTTGTCCAAGTAAGGCATGTTTACGTCGTTTAAAAACAGCACCAGTCACCAACTGATTTAACATATTGACATCATCTTGTGTAAAAATCGTTTTTAGCAAATCTCCCAAATTTAACATGAACTCGATGTCCTCCGTACATAGAGCGAAGCGAAGTTTGAATAATTTAAATTTATGTTCTCCTTCTTCATCAGTCATAAGTGAAACGTCAATGCACTCTTGTGAAGACTCCATTTCAATTATTAACACTGGAGATGTTCCACCAACGCCGCTACTTTTTCCAATTCTCCATCGAAAATCGGTCAACTTTCTAGATTAATGAGAGGATGGATAAGCATCTATCAAATCATTGATTTGTTTAGATTCTTTGAAATTGAGTAACAAAGAATTACATCCGGTGTCGATCATAATTTTTTCAACTTTTACTGGTCCAAAGTAGTTATCAATGTTGGGTAAATAAAATTTCTTTCTGTTATTCATAAACGAATAGAACACGACTCCATTTTTCAAAGTATCCCCACCCACTTTTCTAGGTGGAACTAAAATACAAAATACAACAAAAATTAAAAACATAATTATTAAACAATTATTGATAGTAATCAGATCTACCTGTAATATAAAATAAAATAAGACATTACCATCATTGTTTTTTGATTGAAATAATCGTTGTTTTATCGTGTGCAAATCCAGAATGACAGGGAAACCAGCTATACATGATATCGATAGAAATAAAACCACTAAATAGATGAAAGTTCCATTTTCCATATTCTAAACGAGATTTGGCTATTATCCTAGTTGGGGTTTACTTTCTGAACGCAAAGCTATTGAAAGTAGATAAGTGTTATATTAAAATATCAAATTATCACAACCAATTTAAATGAAATTGTTTGATGTGTGAGTTATTCGTGTTGATAATAATAATTTCTTAAAAAAAAAAAATTCAAAAATTTAAAACCCCAGGTGGGGGGTTACGGCCTGAAAGGGTAATTTTATCCAAAATTGGAAGTACTCCTCTCTTTTTAATCTCGAAGTTGTCTGTACTACAGTCTGTGACAAAGTTTGAATTTGAAAATTGTTTGAATTATTTCGCTGATTGACATTTCCTTCCAACCTACCAAGTAACAGTACACTAAGTAACAATTGCATTTACACAGTTACAGATTATATTAAGTTGTCAAAAGTTCGTCAAGTTTTATTGCGTTTTCAAATCAAAGAGTTGGAAATATCAAGATTATTATCTGCAGTTCCTATAGTTTGATATTTGATTAACTTACTACATTTGATTCAAAATGCTTTTGTCATCATTTCTAATATTGGTTTCAATTTTATTGCTATCTCATCAATTTAATGTAGCTTTCCACTTTTCTATTTCAAAAATAACTCATCGATCATCATTATTTTCTTCGAACAAATTTCAAGATGATATTCCACTTTTAATTGATAAAACATTCGATACAGTTGAAGATGCCTATTTGCATTGCAAAAGAATATTTCTACAGGAATCTAATTTATTTGTTGCAAATAAAGATAATTTACCAGTATTAGTTGTTGTTGGATCCGGATGGGGATCACATGCATTGTTGAAAATTATTGAAACTAATTTATATCGTGTTATTTGCATAAGCCCAAGGCCATACTTCATCTTTACTCCTATGTTAGCTTCCACTGCTGTTGGCACTGTTGAACATCGATCTATTATCGAACCGATTCGATCTTCAAATCCATTAGTTGAATATATTGAAGGTGAAATGATTGATGTTGATCCAATTAATAAATCTATTATTATTTCAAATCCTTTCCAATCATCTTCAACTACTGAAATAACCAATAAAAATAATTTCATATCAAATAATAATAAGAAACTTGCACAATATACTTTAGCTTATGATTATTTAGCAATGGGAGTAGGAGCGACAGTAGCTGATTTTGGTATTCCTGGAGTATCAACTTATTGCTGTTATTTGAAAGAAATCGAAGATGTTCGTAGAATCAAAAGCACAATTTTAAATAATTTTGAACAAGCTTCTTATCCTTCAACTACTATTGATCAAATAAAGCAGTTATTAACATTTGTTGTAGTTGGTGGTGGTCCAACTGGTGTTGAATTTTCAGGAGAATTGTCTGATTTCATCGATGAAGATTTGAAAAGATTATATCCGAAATTAATTGATTATGTACAAGTGGTTTTAATCAATGCTGGCTCAAGTTTATTATCAACATTTGATGATTTGTTAAGACAAAAAGCATTAGCTGGATTGAAAGAACAAAAAATCAAGATTGTTATGAATGCAAAAGTTGTAAATGTGAATGAAAAATCATTAGAATACACACAAAAAACAAATGATAATAAATCGGAAACTGTTCAATTAAGTTTTGGTTTATGTGTATGGGCTGGTGGTACAGCATCACGAGAAATCACAAAAACATTTATTCAAAAATTGCATTCTAAAAAACAACAAGAAATTAGTTGTAAAATTGGAAATAAATTATTGGTTGACAAATGGTTAAGAGTTTTAATCAGAGATGATATGAATGATAGAAATAATTTTGATGATAATTTACCTGTGATGGGTTCGATTTTCTCATATGGTGATTGTTCTTATGTTATACAAAATGAAGATATTATTGATCATAAAAATGCTTTACCACAAACTGCACAAGTTGCTGGACAACAAGGAGCATATGTTGCCAGATTATTAAATCGAAAATATGATTTACATGCTACTATACCAACTTATAATAATGAGAAATATCGTTCATCATTTCCAATTAAATATTTTTTCTTACAAATATTATCAAATACAGATGCAAAACCGTTTTCATTTCTTAATTTAGGAATATTAGCATATATTGGGAGCTCATCTGCTGTCGCACAAGTACAATTAGGCCAATCCGAATTATTCAAATCACAAGGATTACAAGCATTCTTATTATGGAGAAGTGTTTATTTGGTCAAACAAGTTAGTACAAGGAATCGATTCCTTGTTTTAGTTGATCAAATTAAAACCAAATTATTTGGACGCGATTTGACAGGAATATAACTTCCAACTTATCATTAATTAATTAATAAATTAATCATAAGAAAAATCAAAATATTTTTAATGTTAATAATGTTCATATTATCATTTGAATCATGGCATAAATTAGTTATAATAATATATAATGTAAATAATTATCTTACGAATCTTACCCCATTTACCTTAGCGATATACGGTAAGATGACAGAATGATATGAGTTTATCATAACGATAACTTTATTTTATTCTTTCACAGTAACTTACCGTAAGTTAACGTTAACTGGTATGTTAAATTTATCATTCATATGGAGTTATTATAGATAAATATGCATCATCACTTCAGTTTCATGAAGATGGATTTTTATTCTAAATATAAGCCAATGAATTGGAATTACTATTATTATATTGTTACTTATTATATGTTTGATTATTTCCAATTATAATCATTTTCATTCAAATCATTAATTACTTAATTTAATTCTTCAACAATTTTATTGGTATTATTTTAAGAAAATTATTATTTAATTAATATAATTCAATATTGTTAATTATACAAATAATAAAATGTAATGAAGTTGTTCGAAAAGGAAGAATATATAATATAAAATATGAAAAATGAACAAATTAAATAATAATAATAATAATAATAATAATAATAAATAATTATTATTGCGAGAAAATTCCATTTACAATATTATCATCTATAATCATTTCAATGAAGAACAAAATTATAAAAAATGTTGACTTATGGGGAGTGATAGATAAGAGGTGGCTGATAGGTGGCTGATATGTAGTTAATTGATATAAACTCATTGTAAAACAAAAATATCATAATATTATTCATTATTTTGTTCTGAAATTGGATTTTGTATAAGTAATCCATTCGTAGAAGTCGATGAAATCTGAGATGATTGATCATCATCTGCTCTAACATACCTTATCTGTTTACTCTCACCAATAGCGATTTGTAAAACACACCAACCACATACTATAATAATAAGGATACTTAAGATGACTTCCATTATCAAATATTGCGACTCACTCGTTGCCAGGGTTGGGTGACTGGTTGATGATAATAAGACCATTGAACTATTTGTATAATAAATTAAATTGCTGGATACGATTGCATAGCCTGTACCTGAATCCGGTTTAATCCATTGATTATTATAATAAATGAGGATATGGTAGCTAATAAAATTATCATTATTATCTTGATTGAGATTACTAAAAGCATTAGTCACATCAATCACCCATGGCTTAACATCCATCCCATCGCACCACTGAAAAATAAATACAAATGAAACAATAACATTAATAATAAAAATGAAACGATTATTTAAGTAAACTAATTATTATCATATTATTAACATCATTTAATCATAAACAAATAAAATTGAATATAATATTCAAAATTACAAGCAAGCGGTAAGATAAATCGTTAGAATCTTACCCCTCCTCTTCCATACCACCATGTGCCATACTCATTAGGTTCTGATCCCAAGTATGACTTATCAGAACAGCCCCATTCTGTACCGGCTTCCCAAAAAGTTAAATTATAGCTACTATTATTGTTAATTTCGAAAATGTGTGCAGTGGGGAGAAATTCACAGCATCCAAACTGATCATATCCATGCGTTGTGATAAGAGCTTCCAAATATACCTTACTTACAAACAGTGATGAAGGAATAGCAAATGTTTTATTATAATATCGAGAATTTATGTCAGCAATGGAAGCTAATGTACTAAATAATGGCTCGAAGTTGGTAGGAGGAGAAGTATTTGGATTCGATAATCTTAGATTTATTGATATATACCAAAGTTGACCACCAACTGTCGCTTGAAATTCAAACTTATCACATGACGAATTAATTAATAAAGCCATAAATGGTGTTGCATCGGTCAACCACCTGCCAACTCGTCGTCTAAATGGTGTCACATATCTCGCTATTTCGTTTTGAGTACCTCCAACTTCAAGTTTTCGATTGAATTTTGCATTTCCATTCGATGGAATCGAACAAGTGAAGGTTAGTGAAATAGTATGATCCCAAGCACTGCACGAGCTATCATAATTGCCAGGGCAAGTGAGACTTGTGTCAATACTCAATGTTCCGTAGCTAAGCAAGAGTTTTTTGTTCAGGGTAACAGGTTTTGATTTTGCAGTAAACACTTCATTTTGAACCAAAGGAATCACATATGCTGGCTCGCTCAAATTAGAATAAAGGTTCTCTACAAACCATTCGTATTGAGACGCCTAATGAAGAGACAAATTGGAGAATTATTATATTGAAAATGAAGTATGATGAAATATTATAGCCTTATGGTGAATATATTTTATTTATTAAAATCATATGGTCTGATATGTCGACTTACCCAACTGGCCAGAATCATATATGCATTGGTTCGTGAGCCAATCTGTTGAATTTGTAGATTAGAATCAATTACTAAAAAGTACCCACTACTAGCTTTCACCGAATAGAATGTAATATTAGCTGACAATGATCTTGAATTCAAAAGAACTTCACTTATTATTTGACCATTATCATAAGAAATAGATGTAACAAATATTTCAATATCATATATTCCTTCCTGATTTATTTGCACTAAAGTTATTTCACTGGGATTCATAATCATTATTACACCAGCTGCATTTAGTATATTTTGAGCAATTTCAGTTGCTACTTCATAAGTGCAGTTGCTTGCATACAGAAGAGCATATCGTTTGTGTTGCAAATCCAAGCCATCAAAAGAGAATGAAGAACAAATATCACCAACATAATACAACTCAGTTACACTTGTCGCAACACTGCCGCAATACGGCCAATAGCAATCCAATCGAGTTGCATTGAAATGTAAAAATGAATTTGTATGATGAGAATAGTATTCCATAAGAAAATAATCTATATGAGATGACCAATCTGCCAATATATTAGTGATACTTGAACCACCAGTTGAAGCAATAACATTAAAAGAATCTCTTGCATATAATATTCTATTTCTAAGTGATGAGTTAATGCATAAATTATCAAATCTCGAAGCAATTTTATTCGAAAGAACCGAAATATCCTTTTTGTCTCTAGCAGGTATAAACAAATAATGAGATGTTCCAAGAGAAAATTTAGAATTTAAAAACGAATCGACACTTTTATCACTTAGCAAAGCTGCTTCCGACCATGGATCATCATCAAAATTAGTGACCCAAACAATCAAAGGGAAAAATGGTGAAAACTTATTATGTATGTCATAACTAAGAGTAGAACCATTGGATAACGTAATAGTGAATGAACCTATCATATTTCCAGGAACGAATAAATTAGAATCAACAGCTCTTGACCCGAAATGATCGTTTACATTCATTTCATAAGTAATATTAAAGCTTATAGATGATAATGCAAACAGCAACAAGGACTTTAGTAACATTTATTACAGATTATCTTAAGGGGTTGATCAAACCACTATGCATATGCAAACCTATTCATTATTATCGCAGAAGAAGATTCAAATATTTTGTTATCTCAAAGAGTTGTATATAATTAAGCATTTAAAATAAGAACAAATTAATTAATTAAGGAAACAATTATCACTACATGTGATATAAACATTATCGTCATTTTATCATTATACTGTACTATCACAATATTTTACTGTATATATATTATAAATAAATTATTGAGATTGTTGGTTTATTTGTTTATTTGTATAGTAATTAATTGATACCTCAATACTCAATACTTGATACCGTAATAAAATACCCACAATAATACAATAATAAATAAATTATTGTTGGTTTACTTGTTGTTCTGGAATCAGCTCAATTTGAGGACTCTATGTTCTTATTTTTAAGCTTATTCCTCTGAATGAATGTAATTTCTCTTCTTATTATTAAATTTTCTTGTTTTTGTCTTGATCTCACTGTCAATTAATTAATTTTGTTATTTCTGACTCAAAAACTCTTGTGGTGGTTCACCCTATCTTACACTACTGCATATGTCCTTATATTTTTGACTTCGAAAGATTTATAGGTATGAAAATGCATAGTTATTATTTCTTTATTCTCAGTTGCTGGATTTGTTTGAATTGTGGTGCGTTTTCTAACAAATCTAAATTTCCCACCCGCACGTCAGATGTCAGCTCTAAAATCCGTCGTAATCCAGGGGTAAATAATCGAATAGTTGGGTTTAAATCTAATGAAATATTTTCTCTTTCAGCAACTTCATCTGTACAAGACGTAGCACCAGCTTCAGCTCATCAATTCAATAATGCACTTGCTCCTCACCAATTGACAACGCAGCAGTTTGTTTATGTAGTTATGACATCAATATTTGTCACATGCCTTATTGTTGCTGATGTGATTGGTGTTAAAATTTTTGAACTTAAACTACCTTTTAAGATTCTTGGACATAGTTCAGTGGAACATACTTGTGGAATGCTGACATTTCCAATAACGTTTTTGTTGGGCGATGTTATTAATGAATACTATGGTGCAAAAGCTACAAAAAATACAGTATATATCGGATTAGCCATGAGTGTTCTAGTATTTTTTGTGATGAACTTAGCACAGATTTTACCTTATTTGGACAAGCCTTTTAATGGTATGAACGAATTAGTTTTGATTTATAACACATGATTAAGTCTGTCCTATATCGAGTGATTAATTTATACATTTTTTTATTTTACAGTCACTCCTGCTGCATTCAACATGGTATTCGGTTCGGCTAAGTTAATGTATGTGGCTTCGTGCACTGCTTATTTGATTGGCCAGCTTTTAGATATTTGGTTATTTGGAGTCATAAAAAAAGTTACCAAAGGTCGCTTCCTTTGGCTACGGGCAACTGGTAGTACTCTTATTTCTCAATTCATTGATAGTTTCGTAGTCTCTTACATTGCATTTTCATTCGGAAAGAGTGTAACTAATCAAATACCTGCAACTCTACCAGAAGTATTCAACATTGCTATAACTGGCTATGGGCTAAAATTTGTCATTTCTGCAATGATAACTCCAATTTTGTATTTTATTCGAAATATTTTACATAATAAATTTGGTTTTGAACCTTTGCCAGTGGATTATGAAGAAAATTAAAAAAATGTATATTTACCTTTATAAATAAATCAAATAGATTATAAATGTATCATTTATTTACGAATTTTTAGCTTAAGTTACAGTACAAATTGGGATTGGGGATTGGGTTATATGAAATTTTATTGCAAATATTTTTTTTATAAAATAAGTTATTTTGATGTTGTACATTTTTCAAAAAGTTGCGGGATTGTTGGACTACAATATTACTGGAACTAACTTTTGAACAAGTGAACTATATGATAGGTTTTTAAATTATATCCGGGATTTTTTTCATTTTTTTTGTTCTACAGTATATGTAGTGATAACTTTATAAGTTGTTCCTTAATACCAATATATTATACAAAAAGATGTGTCTTTAAAAGAATAAGTGAATTATTGTAAAAGCATCAAAAGTTTAAAACATTGTATACTATAATTACTGTTCGGGGTATGGTGAATGAAAAACTTAAGTTAAAACGAACTATAACAAATTTAGAAACAAAACGAATCAATTGGGAAGTCACATCTTTTTAATATCAACTTACAATTTGTTAATTTATGTCGTTAAAACACAAACTAAACTCATTATCTCATTATTGGAAGAAATAATGAGAGCTAAGCACTATAGGAATTTATCTTCAATAGAAAGTTCAAGTACGCATTGTACTATCATAACAACCATAAAAGTCAGGGGGAGTAGTACGTGGATATTACGATTGTTGAACTTATGAAATGTAGGAAGGAAATTTGTTTGACAAAAGCGAAACTGACGACGACATATCAAAAATGTGGGCCCTTGGCCCTATTATCATGACTGGCAGTCCTGGGTCATCCTGTGGTGGGTATTTCTCAAAATATAAATATTAACTTTATTTACATTATTCCAGTATTATTCGCACTGGTTGATCAGTCCGATACGAGACCACAGGTAGAACGAAGTGAAAAGCAACAAAATATTTAGAAACATTAGAACAATGGGAGAATAATTGTTTCATTTCTAATATTGAAATTTATACATCATATCATTCCGAAATAATGCGATGATGCGATGAGGGAACTTATTTATTCGATTTCGATTATTAGTTCTATATATAGTAGTTAACTCTTCATTGTATTCAATTATTAACTTCAAGCACATAAATATTTTCGCTCAATAATTGGTGTAATAATCCAATTGATCAGTCACGTACTAGCAATTAGCGTATCACAGCTATCATATTGTCGTTACAGCGTTGTTAGCTAATGAATGATAGTAATGCAATTGTTATCATTGTAGTAATTGCTGTTATAAGTATATTAGGATCCATTTTGCTTTATTTTATATATCAAAGGGTAATTTTTAGTTAATTGGTATGTTATTTCAACTCAAAGTTATACATTTATGTTAACTGTTACTTTAGATTCAAAAAAGACGTGAAGACACAGCATTTGCAATTGTTATAAAAGATGGAAATGGTCATGAATTTTATGCAATCAATGGTGTTAAAATGTCAGCCGCACAAATGGAATCACAAAGGAGAGCTAGGTGGGTATCGAAATGCCCATCATATATTATATTGTTTATAGTTGTAAGGCTTAATTTACACAATAAAATTAATTCGAATCTGGTTGATTTTACTCGATTAAACATATTTTTACTTAATTAATTAATTATGCTTCACATAGATCATTTCGACACCGAGCAAAAATGGATATTTTGAGGAGTAACAGCAGTTCATCATCTGGCTCATTCAACTCATTATCAAGTAATAGCAATTCAGGAATTCTAATCAATTCAGTTTCAAGCACAAATAATGTTGATTATACTAGAAGTAATCATAGATCTACGGATACGAGCTTAAATGATTCATCACGTGATTCTATTGATGAAAATCATTATAGTATTCCACTTCCAACATCGTCTTCAGCTTCACCTAATTTTATCTCTTCTTCAGGAAGAAAATCGTTTAGAATTCTTGAAAATGAATTGGAGGAATTCGATGAAGACCTGGTGTAACTACTGTTATATGATCATTTGATGCAACCAACTTAGATCCAATTGAATTTACCTACTGTGATAAGGTCCACTCATTTATTTTACCGTTTTATGTGTTTATTTGTACGCAACTGTTTCAGTTATTTCCGATCAAAGTATCTACTGTATAAAGAATAAATTTTGTGTATTACTATTATTGGATCAATGTCAATTTTATGGTTCCTTCAGTTGATACACTAACTGAAAAATGAATAAAAAATTTAACATAGGATTCCTGAGAATATCTTTGAATTGAATTTCCTAATTTTATCAAAGACATAAATGTTTTAAAATTTTATTATGTGTTATTTTTATATTATTTGTGATTTTTGTAGACTTCAAACAGTCGATTTGAAAGAATATGTTGTATATTCTATCAGTTATCCACCATAGTTTACCAGCAACTAAATTAACCCAAATGTTCTTAAAATTTGTTATGTGTCGAAGAACTGAAAGTATTTCGATAGTAATGTTAACATGATACTATTGAAATTACTGTTTGTAGTACACACATTGAAATACTACTGTAGATATCAAGAATAAGAAACTTATTAGCGCTAAACTTGGTAAGTTAGTTTAAAAAACTCTAGCCTAGAAAAGCTAAGAATATATGCTATCTGTTATATTCTTTTGCTTGATCGAACCTCTTGTTTACCGGTAGTTTAATTGGCTCCATTAATCTATTAAAATTAATTAATTCTTCATTCATTCATTCATCTATAAAATTCATTCATTCATCCATATTACAATTATTCATTTATCATAAACATTTGCATATTTCAACCCTTCTTTCACTCATCTAAGTTAGTTTGATCAAAGAGCTCCTCAATATAAAGATACGAGAAAGAAGAAAAATCTTGGAAAAAATGAAAATTAATCCTTTCTTCCATTATACCCATTAACTTTTACAAATCGATTAGTAGTATAGAGAAAGATTCGGGATTGATAAATCTTGTTATTGTAATTTTGAATATGGCTGCGTCTTTGCAATCTGTAATATATTCACGAGGTTCACTAAAGGTAATAGATCAGCTATTGCTACCTCATGAGCTTTCTTACATCACTCTAAATGATAGTCAAGATGCCTGGAACGTAATTAGATCTATGCAGGTGAGAAACAAATCTGCAATATTATATGTGATGTACAGTAAGTTATACTGTACTCTTTTTGTGCATTGAGAGTAACTTATTAATATCTTTGTATCTGCATTTATCTGCATTTGTATTTTTGATCAGGTACGAGGTGCACCATTGATTGCTATAACTGCTGCATTAGGACTTGCCATTGAAGCTCATCACCTTTTAGTATCAGAGAAAGCTCAAAAGTTCAGTTTGATTGAAGCCAGTGCTTTTCTACAAGAAAAGTTATCTTTCTTACGAACTTCTCGTCCAACAGCAGTCAATCTTTTCGTTGCCACGGATTATCTTTCATCATTAGTGGTTCAAAACGCCTCCAACTCAAATTCTTCTGTTAGCTCGTTAATTGAGAGTTATATTATTGCAGCAGAAGAAATGCTGAGGATCGATATAACCAATAACAAGTCTATTGGGATAAATGGTGCAAATAAAATTCTTGAACTTGTAAATAGACCAAAGGTGCGTGTGCTTACTATTTGTAATACCGGTAGCTTGGCGACTGCTGGTTATGGAACTGCGCTTGGTGTTGTCCGATCATTGAGTGAGCTAGGGAAATTGGAGCATGTGTACGCCTGTGAAACTAGGCCGTACAATCAAGGAGCAAGATTAACAGCATTTGAAATTGTGCAAGACAAACTGCCAGGAACTCTTATAACTGATTCAATGGCATCTGCTTTAATGTCAGTAAAAGGTAACTCTTCTCCTTTAAGAGTTATTCTTAATATTGAAGGATAATGTTTCCTCGTTAGGAGTGGATTGTGTGGTGGTTGGCGCAGACCGTGTCGCTGCTAATGGTGATACTGCAAATAAAATCGGAACATACCAATTAGCAATAGCAGCTCACTACCACAATATCCCGTTTTTTGCCGCTGTTCCCACCACTAGCATTGATCTCACAATAGCAAGTGGTGCAGAGATACCGATCGAAGAACGTCCTGCTGTCGAATTGACGAGGTATGATGATTTGTGATTTGATAATATTTTGTTGATATTTGATATTTTGATTTAGTATATTTGGTCAAAAGATTGCACCTGATGGGATTGCAGCATGGAATCCAGTAAGTCTTGGTTATTTATTAAATAATTAAGCATTATTAATATAGTATATTATTACTCATATTTTCAATGCCAGCAATCGAGCTGCTTTATTTATTAAATGTATATATTATTATGATCTTATATAGGCATTTGATGTGACTCCATCCTCTTTAATTCGAGGTATAATAACAGAACTTGGAGTGATAGAAGCTCCAATTCATACTAGAACTCAATTGAGCTCTAATTCTGCTGCTGCTGATGGTATTATTCCAATCGCATCTTTCCTCAAAATTAATTCGAATACTAAACAAGAGCTTCTTGAAAGAATCAACAATGCGATAACTCCGAGTTCTTCAGTATCAACAGGGTAAATCATTCATTTATTTGAAAACATTTTTTATAATAATCATCTACTGCTATTTTCATTTTATTTTTATTTAATTAAAAGATATGTTCGAATGAATGAAACGGCACTAATCGATTATATCAGAAACAATACGAAGTTATTATCACTACTCGATTTATCGAATAATATTGAACTATTTGAACCATCATCCTTGAAAATAAATGAAATCGGAGATGGAAATCTTAATTTCGTTTATATTATACAAGGTACGAATGATAGTATCATTTGACACATTTTCGATTTATTTTTCAAATAGTTTATATGGAAGGGATATATTTTCCAATAAAAATAATAAAAAAATTGTGTAAAAATAATAATTAGGTAATAATAACAAGAAAATAATTATCAAGCAAGCTTTGCCTTATGTTAGATGTGTTGGAGAGAGTTGGCCATTGACATTAGAAAGAGCATTCTTTGAAAATACAGCATTAGAATCTGAAATTGAATTAACAAATGGAAAGTTTGTTCCAGAAGTATATCATTTTGATAAACCTAATTCATTGATAGGTAATATTTATCATAATATTATAGAATATTTCATATTTCAAATTATACATAATTAATTATATAACTCTTTCAAATTAATGATAATAATAATAATTATTATGTTTTAAGAGATAATTGATCTTTTATAATAATAATAATAATAATAATAATAATAATAATAATAGACTTTTGCTTATTAATAATATCCAAACATTCAATCTAAGTTATTTCAATCTTTATATTTATATAGTAATGCGTTACATTGAAGAGCCTCATATTATTTTGAGAAAAGCTTTGATTTCAAAAATGAAGATTACTTCATTTGCAAATGATATTGGAGTATTCCTTGCTGAGACTCTCTTTGGCTCGTCTGGTCTAAGTTTAGATGGTGGTGCATTAAGAGCTCGTATTTCTTTCTGGTCTAAAAATAATGCGATGTGTGCATTAACTGAAAAAGTCATTTTCAGCGATCCTTACGCGACCTCTCCTAATAATCATTGGACATCACCACAATTAGATGATACTGTGAAAGAACTTCAAAGTGATGAACATTTGAAACTTGCAGCAGCATATCATAAATCGCTTTTCCTAACAAAAACACAAGCACTTTTACATGGTGATCTTCATACAGGTACCGCTTCGTTATCGCTATTTAATGTTACCAATAATAAATATGTGAAAATAATTATATGCTTTGAATTATGGCATGAACAAATGTAAATATGTTACTAATATAGTAGAATTAATTGATAATATCTAATAAATAATTTGAATTGGATTATGATTTCTTATAAAAAATGGATGAAATTAAAATTACTTAATTAATAGATTGATTTATGGATTAATGGATTAATTTATGAATATAATAATAGGGTCTGTGATGGTAGATGAAGGATCCACTTTTGTCATTGATCCTGAGTTCGCCTTTTATGGTCCCATGGGATTTGATATTGGTGCTATTATATCGAATCTATTATTATCGTATTATGCTCATTCCAGTCTCGGAGAAAATGATCCTAACAGTCAAGAATATTCTTTATGGGTTTTGCAGCAAATTGTTGAATTATATAATAAATTCTTAATAGCATTTCTTGAATTATGGAATAAGCAAACAAATACATGCAATGATACGGTGAATGAGCTTTATTTGAAAGAGATTTATAATGGATCATTTCTTAAGAAAGCACAGGTAACCTTGAGAATAAAATGATGACGTAAACAGCAAAAATAATAATTAATATTATTTTCTGAAGCATTATTATATATTGTATGGTATCACTCTATTATTATTTACACTCTGTTTGTTGAACGCATAATTTACGTAACCTTCATCTTTATTTAATCTTTCGCATTTCTAAATAATAATAATAACAATAATAATAATAATAATAACAATAATAATAACAATAATAATAACAATAATAATAATAACAATAATAATAATTATAATAAAAAAATTATAATAAAAAAATTATTTATATGATTAATAATTATTAAATTAGGATGATTTTTTACAATCAATATGGAGAGATTCCCTTGGATTCACTGGCATGAAAATGATTCGTCGTATTGTTGGGATTGCTCATGTTGCTGATTTAGAATCGATCTCTGATTTCAACATCAGATCAAAAGCAGAGAAAAGGGCATTATCATTTGCATCAGTGTTAGTAAAAGCATCATATGATAATCAAGTAGATATGAAAGGACTGAGTAATGTTGAAAGTTTGGTTAAAGCTGCTATTGCACATTAATTAATATTATTCAAAATGTTATAATTATAAAAAATATTATAATATAAAATTAGGTTATTTTATCCAATGGTTACGTTTAATACTTGGTATACTAAACATAACAGTTGTAGAATGAAAGGTGGCATTAATTAATTAATTAACATAATGATTGAATGTGACATAATGGCAATAATAATAGCTCAACAATCTGAAAATATTATTTTATCAAAATGATTTCTTGTTTTTATTTTCAAAATATTATTAATAAACTTAAATCAATAAGACATAAAAAGACAAAGTTTTATAAATTGATATAAAAATGTAAGTTATGTAAAAAATGACTTCTTAAACATAAAAAATAATAAGTATGTTTATTATTATCTTTAATTACTAATTATTGTTGTCGAGAATATATTTTAATATTATTTCAATGAATGAGGCAATAATTATGAGTCTGAAAATGGTTAGTTACTAGTATATCATTAACTAGCTTGAATGATGAGCAAGCATTATCATAGTATTTATGGTTTACAACATACGTGTAAGGATTAATTATCGCATTGCACAATGTGTACACACACTCGAGTTCCAGTTATCAAGAATAGTATTGTTCTTATTTTAATTATCATTTATGCTACTTTATAACACTTATATCACATATTATTACTATAAAATGTGTTAATTTAGATCTTTAGAATATTTTTAAAGTAGTAAGCTACTCAATATGACACATTAACCGTTTAACTATTATCCATACAAAATTAATTTTGATTTATTAATACTAAAAATATCATTTTTAAAATTATGAAGGTTGAAAAGGACTATACATAGACATACTAAAAGTCAAGTAGAATGATGAAACTATGTTAAAGGTAAAGTAACAGCTATAATTAAATTATGAATCAATTCATTCTGATGTAACTGGACCAGTTACTTTATCACCTTCCCAATTATAAAATCCTGTTCCTGATTTTCTTCCAAAATGACCTTTTGAAACTTTATTAGCTAAACAATGTGGAATAAAAAATGCTTGTTCATTTGGGTATGCTTCTTTCCAACCTGATAAAATATTGAATGTTGTATCCAATCCAACATAATCTGCTAAATGAAGTGGGCCCATAGGATGGCCTGCACCAAGCTGCATGGATATATCAATATCAGATATTGTTGCAACTTTTCGATCAACCATAGCCATTGCCTACAGTTAATTTCAACATGATAAATCATCAATTAATTCTTTATAAAAAAGCAAATGGAAAAATACTTATATTTTTATACTTTTTATTTTTTAATCGTTAATAAGTGTGATTAGTTTCACCTGTGAAAGATATGGAATTAATAATCGATTCACAATGAATCCTGGAGTATCAGAGCAACTGACTGTAGTCTTTCCTATTGATTTACCAAAACTGATCATATCTTGGAACACAACATCATTCGTTTTGTCTGTTCGAATCACTTCTAATAGCTTCATAATTTGAACAGGATTGAAGAAATGAAGACCAACGAATTTGTCAGGTCGTCCAGAAACGGTTGCCATTGGAGTGATCGCTAATGATGATGTGTTAGATGCGAACACAGCATTTGGATTAGCAAGTACACTTAAATCTTTGAAGAATTTCAGTTTCAAATCTTCGATTTCAGCAATTGCCTGTCAATATTTTACAGAAGATCAGAAGTGTCATTATTAATTTTTTTATTACATTCAGAACACAATACTCCGTCACTAAAATGATGATTTCCGTTGAAGAAATAATTTAAGAGTAAATTAAATCATCGTTATAGCAAATAACCTTCATACAATTACATAACAACAAATTTTTGGTATGCAGTATAGTACCTCAACAATCAAGTCACAATCTTTTACGTCTGCCAAATTAGATGTTGTTTTGATACGTGACATAATTTCTTCATACTTGAGTTTGCTATCTACCTAAAATTAAAAATAAATCAATTATTATCAATTATTCGTACTGATTTATCCAACTGTGAAGCAAATAATTCTAACTTACTTCATTTTGAAACTTTCCACTTTTCAAATCTTTCGCAATTATCTTACTTAACGAACCTTGAATTCTACAAAGCAAATCAAACAAAAATATCAAATAAATTCAAAAATTACCATTAATATAACAAAGACATATAAAACCTTTTGATTCCATATTCTAATGCAACTGGGTTGGATTCCACAGCTAAAACTTGGTATCCAGATTGTGCAGTCACTTGTGCAACTCCATGTCCCATGAGCCCCTATATCGTTAAACAGCATATTATCTTTCTCAATTATAATATCAATTTCGTGATGCTACAGTAACTTAAACATTAAATAACACATTAACTCATGAAAAGGATGCCAACTTCAAATTTGAAATAATTTAAATTTAAATTTCTACACTGTACACAGTACCAGTCCAACAACTGCAACTTTCTTGTAAGTCGACATACTGCGAATCATTAGCGTCCTTGAAACTTTCATGCTGCTGTATCAACTTTGAAAGATGTACAATTTTTCTTGATCTTGATATATAAATAATTGTGTCTGGCCATCACCACCCACCACCACAGCCCCCTTTTTTCAGAAAATTTTTCATCGAATTTTACCAAATTAAATACATCAAACTTCATTTCGCATT
>VKHH01006156.1:0-25268 GCA_015144975.1 Epipyxis sp. PR26KG
ATTTAAGGGGGTTTCAATTTAAGGGGTCATTATAAACAAAACATCTATTATAGCATCTTATACAGTGGCAGGGGGGAACACCTTTAGAAAAGGTCTATTTGATCGTTTTTCAGCTTTTCAGCTTTTCTTTATCCGGACAAGTCCTAAGTGAAAATGCTTTTATGTTGATTTTATTTAATTTTTAACAGTACAATCCGTCGATGATTAAAAGTTAATGATAAACTTTGCTTCTATCCGGGATGCAATTTTTGATTGCAATGAATGAAGATTAATTGTACATCACGCTGCAGTTTAATTTCAAATATGCTCTAAAGCAAAAATATTGTAAATATATATTTGTTTTGTTATTCATTCAATTCGTCAACTTAAGATCATTGTTTGTAGCAAATAATAAATGGATTTTCATGTTTTATAGACGGCATTGAGATGTTAACCACTCTTAGATAACTTATCACAAATGAAATAAATGACAAAAAAGAAAATTTCTCTTATGCGAATTATGCTCAATTTTCATTAATTTATAAAATTAACCATCATGAAATTTTATTAAAGCTTGTTCCTCTTGTTAAGTTGAATTGACATGATTTGCTCATTAATTTATTCATTCATTCATTCATTCATTCATCCATTCAAACGAACAACAATTTGAATAATGATTGAGTCGAAGAAGCTAGAGCTTAAGAGGACTCTCTGTTATGTTTTCTAGCTTGTTCCTCTTGTTTAGTTGAACTGGTTTGATTTGCTTAATTCATTCATTCATTCATTCATTCATTCATTTTTAAAAAAATGAGCCCCCCCCCCCTCGGAAATGAACCGCACCCCTTGCTTCAGCGGTAACTTTAAACTGTTGAGAAATATCTCAGCAGCAATCAACGATTAATATTTTGCCGTTGTGCTCTGGTACTGCGTGGAATTAATTATTAATCTTGCTGTTGAAAAGCTACAGTAATAATTTTATAACTTCAAAACCGCTTAAAATTGATTGTCATCCCCTTTCTGCTTTGAAGTTTGTAGAATATGTTATTTAAAGATTCAAAACCAATTTCATTGACAAACTCCGGCTCTCCTTCCCTAGTAAATGGTAATTTGACATATTGCCCGAAACTAGATTATTTGGTAAGTGAATGTAAATTTTGTTCGGTGTGCAATTGAGAGAACACTACAACGTTGAAAGTTTTCAGCTTATAGTTTTTGACACACTACGTATTTATATGGCTGGCAATATTTAAAATTTAAATTGAATACCTATAGTGCTACACAAGATTGAACGAAGTGTTCTTAGTTCACACAAATGGCGAATCACACAAAGTTCCTGTCTCAAAATCGAAAATATTTCAGGTTAAATATTACTAACAAATTTTTCATAATAAGTTTGGCCATCTACTGATGATGATTATGAAATAATTTTCAGTTTATCCTCAAACTATTATCATTTTCATTATTATATTATTATTTTCTCTTCTTATAAATAATGTATCTATTATGTAATAATTTTGATATTATTTTTCATTTTATTCAATGTAAACAAAAAACAATTTCTTTAAATCAAGTTGCTTAATTTATAAAACGTATTTATTATTATTGTGGTTATTTTATTGACCATTGCAGCTATTTCAATGTTACTTTTTTAATATGATTTATTTATCCTTTATCATGCTCTCGTAAAAGTTATTTTGTTGGATGATTATTATATTTATAGGCATCCTACATATTGCTTCAATCTGGTGTATATATCATCTGTGTGGTAAGCAACCTTGGTCTGCAAATATGGAATGCGACTGGTGATACTATGCTCTACTTCTATCCCTTGCATGCGGTTCCCATGGGTGATGATGAGCATGCGTTCATGCGAGGTGTAGCTACTGGTGTTAATTTTATTAGTGTAGGCTGCTCCATGGGCAGTGTCGTCGTGTTTTCTGTTTCATCTGATTGCAAGCAGTTCTCATTACTTCACACCTTAGACACAGACAATAACAATAGCAACAGCGGTACCCCTATATCGGCTTTATCAACGACCAATTCTTTGTTAGTTGCAGGTAATGACAATGGTCAGCTGTTTGGATATAAATCAGACACCGCATTTGAACACGCATTCACCTTACCTGGACAGACCTTCCCTTGTACAGCACTTGTTCAACCAACAGAAAATACTCTCGTGGCGGGTTACGCATCAGGTAATAATAGTACTAACATCATTAGCGTTTGTAACATTACATGCATATTAATATCATGTTAATGATTTGATTCGTAATATTATAATTAAACATTCAGCATTTAATAATAATGGAATTCTTTTTTATGTGAATTTGATGATTCATAATGATGACTATGGCTTGGGGGGTTGAGATGCGAATAAGTGTATCATGTTCTTTGCAATAATGATGATGTTGCATGGATGAATATGATTATTATTCCGTTGGATTATTATTATATATTATTATTATTTATTATTATTATGACTTGGCGTGACGTAGCTTGTGTCTAATATGGTGTGTTGTTGTTAGGTCATATAAGAATATTCAGGACGGACATAGTTGAGCTATGCGTTGAAATCACAGCTCACACGCGATCTGTGAGTGGATTCTCTCTGTTTCCTGCCAACAACTGGCTAGCTACTTGCTCCATCGATCAAATCGTCCAGGTAGGAGAGATGATACCGTGCTATCATATGTCATCATAACATGTTCATCGTCATGTGTGTGATGATGATTTTTGTTTGAACTCCTGGGAAGGTAATTGTGTGATGGATAATGTATGTGCTGTTGTCTAATGTAGGTGTGGCAACTGCCTGATTTTCATTCTCTTGCATCATCTCAAGTGGAGTTGCTCTATTCGAAATGTTTCGAAAATAAGATTTGCACTGGAATCGCGTTCTTAGGAAGGGATCGTCTCAGTGTTGCATCATATGATGAAGATGAGTTGATTCTATTGGAGATGGATTAGAATAAGATGAGTGAGTGGTGAATGGAGTGAGAAGCAGAGAAGAGTGGATGGTTGGGTCATATTGTCAAGATGTGTTTCATCGATGTTATTTTGTGATTATTGTTCGATAATATTTGTGGATTCCGTGTCTATTTGGCTTAGAGTGATGAGATATCTTAACCTGTTTGTGTCATTCAGTCAGCCTAAAGGGGCTTGTGCATAGTATCACAGACTTTAATTGATAATTTTTGCTATTATTTAATTATTATATTATGATGCGAAGATGTCTGTTCTTTGATGAGATTGGGATTGTGAGTTTGCTGTTAGCATATTCTTGATTCAGTTTAACAATTATATTCATCACTCGGTATTTTCATTTCGTGACAGTCTACTCACGAACGGATTACTCATGCTTGCTGCTAGCAACTTCGCCTACTAAGGGGGCTTTGCAAGTCAACCAACCCTGCCAACCCTGCCTCTTTCTCATCTGTGACATGTCAATCCTCACATGTATCGCGTTGGCATTATACCAGCAAATAGAAAATTTTGTGAATTTTAGTAAAATAGCCCCTAAATGTGGTTCCCCGAGAAAAACCAAGGTTTGAAACTGAAACTCCGGAATGTGTTTCCAACTTGAGGTTTAAAAAACTCACTTTTTCGAAAAACCGAGGTTTCTTCATTAATTTCCGGTGTAAGATGAAATGATAGTCTAGCACATCACATCATGATAAGATAATAAGCTTGCTTGGCTTGTACAAGAATATTATTTTAAATCAAAAATTTTAAAACGAAATAATAATTATCATTTTGCAATCATCACAATTTCATACAATGAAATGACACGTGAATCCCCGTGGCATAGCATGATAGTGTTCATTTGACGGATTTTTTGTGCTGAGGCATACCAGCAGTAACACCATTCATACTCGATATCCCTTGCCTTGAGACCGTTCTTACTTTCTTTTTCTTCTTAATTTTCTTCAGGCCATTATTATTGGCATTATTATTGTAATTATTAGCATTATTCGCAGCTGCACCTACACGAGCCTTGTCATTCGATCGACCTGAATCGGCACTACTGCCCCTCCGGATGGGAAGGTTTATAATATCATCTTCCACGTCTTCTTCATCGCTCTCTTCTTCATTATTATTATTGTTGTTGTGATAGCCACCATGCAATGGGCCTGGTCGGGTCCCAGTGAAATGATTGATCTTCATCATCTGACCAGAATTATTATTATTATTATTATTATTAAAATTGTTGTTATAGTGCGGTAGAGGGGAAGAGGACGAGCGATATATGTTCGATTGGTTATTATCATCCGGAAGAATAGCAGGATTGAGTGGGGGTCCCTTCGAGCTTGCTTTAATTCGATTATTCATATTATTATTATCATTTTGATTACTATTATAATTGTTATAATGGTCATTATTATTATTGTAACGGTTATTATGATTATTATTATCGTATGGATCATAATTATATTCTGGTTGTGGCTGTGCTTGTTGGTGAGGTAAGGAAGGGGTATGATAAAGGTGAGGATTTAGCTTATTATTATTATGATTTCTTCCATTCGAATAATCACTACCATTATCATAATCATTATTATTGACAATGCTTCCATTGCGATGAGGGAGTTGCATGATCATTCCTGTTTGAGGGATGGAACGGATCTCCTGCACCCTCGGGGAGGGTCTCTTGGGGTATGACACACTACCCCCACCCCCTTCACCATGGTCCATAGAATGAGTCAACGAGCCCTGTGTTTGTAGCGATGGAATATTATGATTCGACTGATAATATTGAGCTTCTTCAGAAATCATTCCAATTTGTCCAGCAGAATTAACATGTGGACTTGAACGCCTAATGCTGGACGGAGGAAATGAATATGGCTGATTATTATTATTATTGTTATTATTATTGTAGTTTTCTTTGATGAAGCCGTAGCCGATGTCAGTAGAGTCGATGGAGCTGAGCGATGAGTTTAGCAGTGAGCCGTAGCCTTCCGATGATCTGTTTCGACTCATGGACCGAATGACGTTGATGTTATTAACCGGAGTGACTCGAGCACTCATGTTGTGACCTGTAAACGTCATTTACAGAGATTATCAAGCACGTAAAATGCACCAATAAAACAAATAATAATAATCGCAATAATTATAATAATATAATGGGCAGTAGAATCATTACTGGTGTGAAGCATTTCATTCTTTCATAAATCCAGGTTGGCTTACCTGCAGCTGCTGGTGTCATGTTATTACCGTGCGTCTGAACATTGCTAATGACAGACTTCGCATTATTATTGTTATTATGATATGCACTCGTATTCCATTCAGAATAGCTCGCTTGATCCTGTCCAATGCCTACACTGTCCATGGACATCATGGAATTGTCCAGTGACTTGACGCTGCTGTTATGACCATAACCATAATTCAAGCCAAATCCTCTCATGCCCATAACACTCATACTCGCCACACTCTCTGTGCTAGGCGCACCTCTTAACAAGCATAACAAACAATCGATCACTCCGTGAACATCACACACACCATTGCCTGCCTGATTCTGAGTTACTTGCAAGGGGGGCAAATGAGAAACGTTATTATTATTATTGTTATTATTAATATCATCATAGCCGCGACGAGTTTCATCATTATCATTAACTCTGAGGTTGTTGTTCAGAAGCAATGGTTGTGAACTTGAGTCATTATTCCGTGAGATGGAATCACTTCCAACACCAACGAGTCTATTCCCACTGCTTGATGGCACAGGGCCAGATGACACAGAAGTATTATTATTATTATTATTATTATTATTCACATAATTGGAGTTCATTCCTTGGTTGAGTCTGAGTCTAGAGTCCATGCTATTGGTAATAGTATTCATGGCATTATTCGATGATTTGTTACCAGCACTGCTATTGCTATTAAACATGTTGCATAGCACACACTGGTCCAAACCATGCTTCATGCACGTGCCATCATTTTTATCGAACCCACTCGCTTCAGATGCAAGTGTAGTAACAGGCTTGACGGGCGATGATTTCACTGTATGTGTCTGATGAAGAGCTGAGGTTGAATCATCTTTCAAGTAACTACTATTATGCACTTCATCCCTGATATCATACACATTGCCCATCTTGGGATGAGAGGTCGAGTTAGAAGTGGCTGATGTTTTATTATCATAATTTGCATCATCTTCAATAGCATTTGCTCCGTACTGATGATTAGAATAGCTATTAGTAGCAGCAGTAGCTGCTGTAATTTTATTGGAAGAGTTTGACTGTGTTTTACTATGAGAAGTGGCATTGGGGCTCAGAATTGCATTCGCTGCTTGAATCGCACTTGATATCAAATCATCAGAAATATAAGAGTTATCAGAGCCTTGCTTACCTTTATGAGCATTTGTTTTAGAGACAGCATCCTTGGCATCATTGCCAGAATAATGATTGGAATTGTATTTTTTGGGTGGAGTGTATCCTCGGGCATAGTCAATATCTCCGATCATGGAATTATCATCATTATTCTTATTATCGTTATTATTATCATAATATTTATTATGATGGTTATTATGATTGTTTGTCGCAGAGATGGCAGTTATGGGAGAGGGCTGCGAAGGAAGAATGCTTTCCTTTTTATTATTCGATTGTTTATTTTTGATGTTCGGTGATGGCGATGCCTGGGATGATTTGTTATTATTATTATTGACTGATTTTATTTTTTTTGTCTTTTTTATTCGAACCGATTTTCCAGCCTGATCATCTTCTACTAGACTGCTGGCTCCTTCCAGTGCGTCAGGTATATATGATCTATTCATGGACTCGACCGAAGATAAACTTTTCTTCTCCCATTCTGAATCATCATCATCATTATTATTGTTATAATTCTTGTTGTTGTTATAGACACGATTTTTCGGAGATATTATCATACTTTTGATGGCATAATTATGACTTGCGCCACTAGGACCAGAACCAGTACCAGGGCCAGAAGAAGCGCTATTCGTTCTCAAGAAATTATTTTCTTCCATTAAAGTTTGGATTTGCGATTTAAGTGTTTCTATCAACCTATCCTTCTCGTTGCATTTCACACATGCTAATTGCAGTGCATCACTATTGTTATTGTTACTGTTATTATTATTGGCCAAGTTGGTGACTTGAGCTTGTGATTGATAATCTTTTAACTTATTTCGCAAGGATTTAATTTGCCTTTGCGCCTCGGCGAGATCGATCCGTTCATTAACTCCAATGTTTGCCGAAAGATTCACTTTTATGCAAGAAGCTCTACTGGCGAACTGAAGAGTAGAATACGTCTCATCGCGATAGCTAGGATCCTCATGGATGGTGGCGATCATCACTGTGCGACCAGTGCCGCTGATCGCATCCTGCAACAACCGAGTGAGAACTGAATCGCGATACGGAATATGCTTCCTATTCGATTCGATCAAAGCAGACACACAGTTCCCGAGCACATGCAAGGAAGTGTTAATATTTGTCATCTCTCGCTGAACTTCAACTTGAGCATTCCCTGCTTGAGACAAGGATGATCTCCATTTCTCCGATCCTGCTAAGTCAACCAGACTAAATGTCGATCTTTTCAATACACTTAATCCATTCTCATCCTCATCTTCGACTGATACGAACAATTGTAGGATGGTGTGACTACGCGAAGACTCACTATTAAAATCAGTTGCTCGTACAGCTCGATTTCGCAAACCTTTCCGCAGCAACTGAAATGCTTCCTCCTTCGAATAGATGCGAAATACTGACATTCCTCGCACATGAATGCTGTCATTTCCTTCCTTTTGCGACTCTCGCAGTTGTAACGGATACTCTCGCTTCTTATCTTGCAACAAATCATATATTTTTTCATTATAAATTTGCATTATTTGACAATCTGATAATAGAAGACAAGAAGAAAATAGGAGATAGACGATGAGAAGCTTTCATTTATAATGAGTATATTATCGATAAATCACTTACGAACAGAAAAATCAAAACTTTTTGACCGTAGGGTTGTTCGCTCATCCAATGTAGAAAATAGATCAGCAATGGAGCGTGGAATTATACCAAGCAGCTCTTCATCATTATTTTGAGAAGAACTTATGACATTATTATCATTAGTATTATCATCATTATTATCATCAAATAAAGGTTGATTATTATTGGACAATGAAGTAGCATTTAATTCATCCCAACCCTGCCCGTACATCGTAAATGTCTTTCCACTTCCTGTCTGTCCATAAGCCATAATACAACAATTAATTCCTTCCACAACATCGTCAATCACATTGCACACCGAGTAGAGAGACTTTTGATCATTTTTTGGTCCGAAAACATGTGAGAATCTGAAATCAGCTTGACCTTTACGTTCCTTCAAGAAGCGAAAATTAACAGAAGAGTTAGCTTCGTCTATAATCACTGCTTGAGATCCTATATTTTAATATTTTTTATTATTAATTTTTATGCAAATATTTATGATTAGTCTCAAAAGTTCAAAAATGATAATTTAGACTAATAAATAACTACACTCAAAATCACATTAAGCATTCGAATTTCAAATATGAATTTGAAGCAGCAATAGAATGTTTGACAACAGCGCATCTTGTCAATTAATGTTAGTATATTTCCGATTACCGTTGATCTCTTCCCTATTTTCCGCGAATGATTGTGAAGATTGTAGCGATTGTGACTCACGCACTGATATGTTTGCTTGTGTTGGACGCGTCCTTACTACTACTTTAACTGTTTGCACCAGAGCTGTTGTAGCTGTTGTAGAGTTGTTCATCATCGTCAAATTAATTGCGATTTATTATGATATTCTCTATTGGCTTTCAATAATTAATAAATACGCAAATTAAATGAGCGTTGAATTCTAGCATCTACCATGTACCATTATACTATTACAACTCAGATTATGGATATAATATTGCGCAAACCTGGCAACTGAATATAACTCTATTACCAATTTATAGTGCAAAATCACTAATAAATTAAATAAATAATCAAAATCATACCATTGAGAACTCTTAAGCCACAATTTATCTGTTCAGTTAAAGAGGAAGATTTCATAATCATCATTGGTTAGATTAACGTTAATAATCCTTGTTACAAATATAAATACTTTTAAAAGAGTAATAATAAAAAGTTAAAATATAAGTTAAATAGTATATTATGAAACAATGAATGAAAATATGAAACGATAATTTGTATTTATTATTAACAATGATATTTTGTAATTTGTTCAGCTCAACTGTATCTGTATTGCTTGGTAATATTGAAATTATTGTATATAAGAGATAATTTATGTCAGCTACAGTAATTATAAGGCTTATGACTTATGAACGTGTTCTAAAATCCAATTTTACGAAAAGACTCACTGCATATCGAAACGATTGCTAGAATTCTGGAATTGTAAATTTTGCTGATATGATAACTTTAAATCGTGTGCACTCTTTCAATCCATCTTGTAATAAAACAATTCAAATATTGCAATTATTGAGAAGATTAAGTGAGACTAAGAAGATATTTCACGATCACAATGGAAGTTTAGAGAAGACACCCATAACTAGCCAACTATGGCAAATGCGATCTAACTCTAATCAAAATTCGTCGGTAAATGTTGAATCATCATCTGAACCCAGCCTAGTTTCAAAATCAACAAAAGAATCAAAACTAACCATACGTTATCACTTTGAAAGCGATAACATGCTAAAAGATTTATACTCTGATCACACAAAAAATATTCTCACAGGAAAATTATTTGAGGATCTGGATGCTTTTGCTGGAAACATTGCAATCAAGCATTGTGAAAATGATCCTAATACTCGTAAATATTCTTTGGTTACCGTTTCTGTCGATAAAATAATTCAAAATCAAGTTATTCCAGTAACAAATGATATTGTTCTTACTGGACAAGTTGCTTGGGTTGGAAGAAGCTCATTAGATGTAATAATGGAAATTCACAGTATGAATGGTGTGTCATCCAAAGCTAAGAGAAAAAATATCGTTAGTGGTTCACAACATGCAGAGCTATCAGGTTTAACTGACATTGACATCGATACTGTTGACTTAATATCATCTGAATATTCCACATCAAGGTTGCTATCTAGTGTTTTTACCTATGCAGCTCGCGATCGAGTGACCAGCAAATCATCGGTCATTAATAAGCTGATTTGTGAGACACCTCATCAACAGGAACTTTTCCAAGAGCGACAAATAATAGCAACAAGTCGGAGGCAATCGTCTTCTACTCTTCCTTCCCAAGATATTAATGTATTGCAGCAGTTGACTGAGGCTGGAAGTGCTGTTGAAGACATGCCTGCATTAGCTCATCCTCACGCTGTGCTGATGAAACTAACATCATTGGAAAATAGCTTCATTTGTCAGCCTCAGAATGTCAATACAGCTGGAAGGGTTTTCGGAGGATTTTTAAGTAAGACCGTTTTCTATTTTGTATTATTCTAATGTTCAATGTTCAGAGTCCTTGTGTTAACTGTAGTCCATAGAGCATATGACTTAGCTTTAGCGACATGTTACACCTTTTCTGGCGTGTATCCGATATTCCAACAGGTACCATTCAACGAATCTGAATCTGCACATCTAAATTGTATTATTGCTCGATTTGTCTATGATAATCGCTTCTTTTTTTACATTGAACGATTCGTGCATCAATTTTGAAGAGCTTATTATTATATATTCTTTTATTTTATTGTCCATTTCCTCCGCTCCGAATGAATTTGAGTTGTGAAAAGTTTGAAAGTTGTCAAATTTCGTGAATGTGTTGGATTTTACAGTTTGTAAATCGAATTTTACTCACATTCATGTTCATTTAGTGTGAAGAAAGTATGATATATGATTGTTACTATGATGATGTATCTTTATTATTTTTATGATGTTTGATTATGATTATATTGTGTTGTAATAGGTGGATGAGATATCTTTTAGAAAGCCAGTTGATGTGGGGAATTTGATCCGTATGAAAAGCCGAGTGATATACACGTCTGACACTCCAATCAAACCACTGGTTATGATTGAGGTCACATGCCAAGTAGTGAAGCCTGAACGGTTAGTTACATTTGTTGCTGTTTGTGCGTGTACCATTTTAGCTATTTTTTGTTATACGTATCTTCATCACGCTGTATAATGCGTCCAACGGTAGCCAATTACGGTCCACAGATGAACTGTTAAGTGTTGCAACTTTGCAATCATTTATCATCCTATAGCCATAAGTAGCAAACCTGATGTCATGATCTCCGTGACAATAATAATAATCTGATAATGTAGCAATAATCTGATCTCCATTCAAATTATTTTATTATTATTGTACTAATATTATATTATTTTTAGAGCATCAAGTTTTGTGAGTAATTCGTTTTATTTCATTTTTGGGTTTGACAAAAGTGTCACGGTGAAGAAAGTCTTGCCTTTAACTTCCGAAGAAGCATCTCAGATGGTAAGTTTGCAAGTGTATATCTCACATTATAATGATTCGTGATTGAGAGTGAGGCAAGGTTACGTTAAGTGAGGCGTAATGAAATTGAACGAATTGTGCTGCAGTGCCGTTAGATTCGAAAATGAGTTCAAATCATCTAGTATATTCGATATTTTTATTTATAGTCGCAGTAGATATAAGATCCTCTTGGTATGATACCACATGCGGTAATGCGAGTTTCAATCAACTCTTTTGGTCTTCTCAAATGTGGATGGTTGTGAAGGAACAGAACAAAAGAGTTGAATCTAAATTTGTTGAAGCTATTTTCCACAGTATTTCTTATTATGACATTGATTAACCAGTGAATCGAGCGATCGGTTACTTTCTGGATGCTAACTAGAAAACAAATTCAAGTGGAATTCGCCACAGCTTTGGTTCCCCTGCTCGAGTTTGAAAGATGAAAAACGTGTGAACCAACGCCGTGCCAAATGCCACTTGAATTGGTTTGCCATCTTTCAATCGGTTAGTATCTAGGAAGCAATCGATCGTTCTGTTCATTGGTTGATCAATGCTATAATAAGAAATATTATCAAAGATAGCCTTAACAAATATAAAATCTACTCTTTTATTCTTCTCAAGTATTCCTTACAGTCTCCTGTCTCGCACCATCATCATGTCATATTTATTAAACTCATCATCCAGTCACATCATAATTTCATGTTTTCAACTGCGGATCTAATCTCTTCTTATCATTCTGATATGATTTTCTCATATTAATACTGCTGTTATTGATGGTTCATACTAGGCACCGGATCCAAGGGTAAATATATATTACCCTATGACCGCATCATCAAAATTATAATATTTTTTATAATTATTATCTTTTTCTATGACATTTCTCTAAAGCTATTTTTCAAATTCAAATCAAGTATAGCAAAATTCATACAAGGAGATTTTTTTCATTCAATTCATTCATCAAAGAAGTAGTAATATATAGATATTATGATAATTATCTACTCAATACAGAGCTAAGAGTGGTTTATATTATAATAACATTTCAATATCATCTTTAAAACATGAAAAAACTATTTTTTATTTGCTACAAACAATTATTTTTAGTTGATGAATTGAATGAATAACAATTTTGCTCTATTCCCTTATTTTTATTACTATAATATTTATTATATGTTGTTTTGTGGTTTTGATTTGGTGTAGCTGTATGGTGCAAGGTCGTGTGCTATGCTTGGAAATCATTGAAATCATTTGTTTAGATTATTTTCTTCTTGCTTTTTGAGTGGAGCACTGGAAGAACTATTGGATCATTTCAGAGCAGCAGAAATTATGGAAAAAATCATGATAATTCGTTTTTGAAATTATTCAGTATTTCCTAATATTATATTATAATCATGTCCGAATGTGGGATCGAGTATTCTATTCACTTATTGTATATCGGTATATCTGAACAGAGCTGTGCCTTGTTATTCCAATATGGAACAGTTAAGAATTGGTTAATTTTAATTTTCGACCATTTCGACATTCCATTCAAAGTGAAAACAACATTGAAGTATTTTATATTTCTTAACAGGATATCCTTTTTGTAAATTATTGCATGAACTATATAGTATAGAATCAGAAAAGATAATAACATGTTAACATGCCTGCTTTACTGTCACTGGCATTATTTATGAAACCTAACCTGCTATTGGTTGCTGCTGAATGAGGCAAATACAGTATAGGAGCTATTATTTTTTTGCCTTCAAACTTTTCAATTTTTTCCTTGACTGTAACAGTCCAGAATCTTGTTTAGCCTAGTGCCTAGCTTTTGGTGTGTAGATCAAAGACATTGGAAAATCATCTGATGCATTTATTTGGTAGATTGCATACAATTTTCATATAATCTAACAAATATTTGATGAATGAATGAATCTTATCATGCACGTGACCCACCGAGATGCACCTGAAACAAAAAATGAATAGTTGTTCGTTGATACAGCACCTTAGTGATGTACAGTACATGTATGCTCTTGCATCATTGAATCTTGAATCTGTAACAACTGTTAAGGATTGTGCCTTCTTAGCGTCAGTACCACAGATCAATCAAATCTATTCAATATTTAATATTTAATCAGGTACTATACTGTAGTACTGTAGTTCTTCGCATCAAAGCATTTTAGTATTATGCTACATTAACTATAAAACCTTAACTTAACTCAAACATCACTTAATAATTAATTATGTTGTTGTTTAAATACTTATAGCATAATATCATAATATGTAATAATAATTCTCTTGCAATTAAATTTTTATGTATTCGATCGTTTGCAAATCTATCATAAGTTACACAGTGTTGTATTTAATTTATAATCGTGGTCTTTTAATATGTTACATATAGTTTGATCAGTCTATCACAACAAATATACGTAAATATATAATAATAAAATTGAATTATTGACTTTTGCTCGTTACTCATTCATTCTTCAACGCTGTATCTATTGCATATCGTTATATGGTGTCATTATTTTTGACTTATTGTCGTGTGTATTGTACAGTAGATGTATCGAAAGTTGGCATTAGTCGGATTTATTAGTGTAACAGTGTCGACGGTTCTCATCACTGGGGTGTATCTACCATTTTATTCAGAAACAGCGAAACAAAGAAAAGATGAAGTAGAAATTAACAAAAAGAAAAATAGCAACAATAATAATCGCAAACAAGGGGGTAGCATGTGGTCAAATATTGATAACCAAATCAAAAGCAGTGAGCAAAGTGAAGATCATTGAATTAATTAATTAATAATTATGATAATAGTTTGCTACTAAAATGATTATAATTGGATGATAACTATCTGATAACTATCTGCATTCACATAATAATGTTAATTTGAACCAATTATGGTCTTATCCCTACACTGGTATACTGTACTGCGGTACAGCACATCTAACTGCTGATTATTGTTATTATCGTTTCATGTGATGTGAGCAAATGATGATTAACAATCTTTAATAAATAAATAACTGCGATTTCTATTTGCTTACATAACAAAAATAATTAGTTTTGTGTGAATGCATCTTGTATCATATCATCACATGTAATAGTGAATGTCTTACAGCGTTACAAGTTACCTATCAGCAGAGCATATCTGACACATAGTATCCATGTAACCCCTTATCGCGACAAACAATAATTAAGAAAAATATCATAATTCATGTTATAATTTATTATAATAGTTGTTTTAAGAATTCGAACTGTAGTACTATTGATTATTGAGGAATAAATGAGTATCAAACAAATATGTGAATTGGTGGCTTTAATCGCTTCTTTCTCTTTTTATTATAATTGGAATTATTATTATTGCTTTTATTGCTCTCAGTCTAACTTACATTTACAAAAATGTCAGCAGCACTCGCGATGTCTGTAAGGGATAAGTTACATCATACCCCTCACACCTCACATATGCACGATTGTATCGAAGAACAATCCAGCAATCTCAATCAAACAATCAACAAAAATAACCAAAAATATAATGATAATCATTACCACACTTCTCAACTATACACTATATTCATTCATCACTGATCATCCATTCATCCATCTATTCCTTGATAACTTCGAACAATTATAATAATCATCATATAATCATTCAAGCAACGCAAGCTACAGTAAGTAACTATTGTATTGTGATTGGATTGTGAAAAGATGTGTCGTGTGACACTTGAGTCGTGACTCATGCTGTCCATAATTCTTGCACATATCTTCCTTTGTCCTGTAACTCCTTCATGTGAGCAGCCGCTTGTGTTAATGTCATATCTATCAACCATCACAACATAACATAACACAATATCAACGTAGCATAACATAACATAATATACTATAATAAAATATTAATGTGGTTAATAATACAAGAGCTTGACATGAGAAACGGCTATTACAGCTTTATGATACTAGAGGCATTCAGATTAATAATTCGTGAACCATTAATTATTTATCATAGAGTGCATTCTCTTTTATCTTAGTTGAAAGTGGAAAACAGTATGTAGCAGAGAAGGACCAGCTACTTCTCAATCACAATCGTACTTTTTCCATATTTCTAGCGGAGATATTAGAGTATACCAGGATATAAATATACTTGGCGTCACATTATTGTGGCTAGCATAAAAAAGCATTCTTACCGTTATACAACTTGAGATTATTGGTTAATGCTGACAGCACATCATGTCCCATGGCAGTGGCTCCACACACATAAACATGCAGGTCTTCATTCAGCAATAATCGGATGATTTCAACCGCATCTTCTTTCCGACTTAGCAGCGTTTGAACATATATTTTTTGAGAAGAATCGCGACTGAATGCCATGTGCAGATCACGAAGAGTTCCACTGGATTTGAACTCCATCAGCTCATCTCTACAATCGACAAAAATAATTAACAATAATCGTTAGTCCAAGTTAATCCCAACCATGTCAATCGACTCAATAAAAAGATACTAAATCAAACCAATCAGTGATGATAAGTGACGATTAGTGATGGTCCATAGCAATAACATAATAACATAATCAGATAGTAAAACCGCATCAGTTACCTGTATATGAAATCAACATTATTATGCTTGCAGCCGAAGTAAAGAATATTTAAGGACGAAGACTTTTGTTTGTTTTGGAGAAATTGTCGCTCTTGCAGTAGGGCTCTCATAGGCGCTATGCCGGTGCCAGGACCTATCCCATATCACATAACAAAAAACATTTGCATGTCTGTAAATAATAACATATGATTCAACAGTCTATTAAAGATCCTTCGCACCTATCATCAGAATCGGAGTTGACAAGGATTTGGGTAATCTAAAACTAGAAGGACGAACGAAGACTCGACATGATCCAGCATCAGGAGCGAGGTCCTGTTCAAAATTAACAATAAAATCATAATTCATTCCTTCGTAACATAATGGATATATCAGTCAGGTGCATCAGGTGTATTAGCTAGTGTCAAGATCACAGTGATCAGTGAATATAATAGTAATGCAGATGATTATCATCATGTACCTGTAAGAAACCGGAGCAAAGGCCGCGAAACTTCTTCCCTGATCGCAGAGAATACTCCGTCACGCTCACTACGACGGATAACAAACATGTCAATAATAATGCACATAATAAATACATTATAATCACACGTGGTGGCAAACGATAGCAAATGATTGATTGGCAATCATTGTAAGACAGTAGTCACTAAAGCATAAGCATAGTGGGTCTAGAAATTGTAATTGGTAGGGATTGGTCAGGTGATTGAAGGTATATTTGAGATTCCGTACCTGTGATGTGAACCGTGCTAGGGTGGCATGAGGATGAAGATGATATCGTATAATAGCGAGGCTAAAATAATTACCATATACATATAATGAAGGAAAGTTAACAGATATCACGCAGCAGTGTTCTGGTACCTGCATGTGAGGAAGAATATGCAACAAATCTGGTAATGGAATCTAATCACGAAACAACAACAATAACGATAATTATTCAATCATTATCATATAACAATATTATTATTATTATTATCGTTATTATTACTTTACAAGAGCTTAACTCGTTTCCAAACAATTCCACAAGTGAGACTCCTCCTTCCTCGATAAATGCTTTGAACTTACTTCTGTTTTCATTTTTGAGCAGATCAATCAACCAATCTTATCAATGCAACATAAAGTCAACAAGTCAACATACCTCATTTGAGAACTAAGAATTAGGAATTGATTCATACACATTTTCAAACATAACATAATTCGATACAAAGCAGGTATAGGTAGTGAGTATGAAGTCAAAACGGTCATAATACTTACTTCTTTGATTGGCATCGTTGATATAAGGGACAAAACAAGAGACTAATGAGTGCTTCATAATACCCTATATAAACACAGAATAATATGAACAGCATGAAGCATGAATTATCACCAAATTATCCAATGAGAGATAATAACCATCCCACCTATCATTTACCTGAAGATCGAAGAAATATTGTAATATTTCCTTCACAGAACAAGGAGTAGGAAAGAGTTGTTTGAAGTCTGAAGAATTGCCATTATCGTCAGGAGGAGCTAACTCCACCAGCTCGTCTAACTCGTATCCTTGCAATCGGGCCAAGTCTGCTACTACGTGTGGCAGGTTCTCCGGAAGAACTGCCAGATTGTCAGCAGTTTCATATGACAGACCTGTTGTTGGGACACCACGAGAAACATGTCAATTATCGCAATACAATAAATACAATATAATTCAATGAAATACATGTCAAATGTCATATATTAATTGAATATATTAATTAATGTCTCAAGCACTTAGGCCCAAGAAGTGAACAGTATAAGAAGTTTACCTGTTCCTTTCAAATCAATTTCAATATGACGAGTTGATCCAACTTGCTCAATTGGGCCATTTCGCAACTCTCTGTTGACTAATACTCTGGCCTATGATAAATATTATAATGAAATCAAAATTCGAATTGATATTATTTGAACTTTGCCAACATTTTATCAACAATTACACCAAAAAAGATATACAGGTAGAATCCCTTACCGATGGAGCGGTGAAGAAATGTTTGGTTGAAGCGGATATTTTGCTGTTTGTTACGCTTTTCGATGGAGCTTTTCCGACCTTAAAAGCTGTTCTGACGACGGATTCTTTATTTGACTGTAATGCTTTGATTTGAAATGTTAGTTCCACTTTCGGATATGGTTCAACTTTGGCACTAGCCGATGAGCTGGCATTAGGATTGAATTGAGTATAAAGCGCTGGGATTACACGAGACTTCCATTTTTCGAAATCTTCGTCCAGTGCAACATCATCATCTCCTTCGGCATACTCGAATATGCGATTCGCGCCCAACTTCTCCAGGAACTCGTTGGTTGTTCTTCCTGTTCGATTGAAATGCTCGTATTGGCTATTGCCCAATCCAAAGACACAATATTTCATATTATTCAAATAATTTGAAGAGGTGGAACTATCTTCATTTTTCAACCAATTTATGAAATTTGTGGCATTATCGGTTGGTTCACCTTCACCATATGTTGCGACTATAAATATTGCTAAGGATGTTTTCGCCAATTTCTCGGGTGAAAATTCCTCTAAATCTATTACATCAGCGTTGAAGCCTTTGAAATTATGCAACAGTTGAATATTAATTCAATTATAATAAAAATCATGCTGTGGTTTCAATAAATCGCAAAATCGTAGTTAATACAAATATATAGAATAGATTCCAGTCAAAAGAATAATTAAGCTTGATCAATTAATAGTTATAAAAATAAAGTGGTTAATTTGGTAAACCTACCAGCGGCTTTGGCATCTTTCATTAATACTCTGCAGAAACCTTCAGCAGTACCAGTTTGGGAGCCGAAAAATATACTCATATTCCCTGCAGGATATTTCTAAAACAAAATAGATTTTGAATAAATTGATATGAAATGCAATATGTCCAAATATTCGCACAAACCTCTGCTTCTGCTTCTTTCTTAGTTTGTTCTTTTGACTTGTTAGTGCTAAAACAATTAGTATATGATTATATCAAATGTACATATTCGGCACATACAGGTATTACGGTATTACAATAATATGCAGTACAGTATGCTCATAATAAAGATAGGACAAATGAATATTCTCAACTGATATATAATTATATAATATATAATGGTTACTTTGACCAAAACTTTAAACAATCTGCTCTACTATTACCGCCGAAGAATGAAAATCAACAAGTAATATTATAATACCTTGGTTTACTAGATGATCCCCCCATATTATTTTCGTTGGAAGATGTTTTCCCACCAAGTAAGAATAACGCGCTTGCAACGAGTATTATAGCACCTGCTCCTATGCCAATAAACAAAGATGATGCGAAGGAAGATGGTGTTGCGCCATCAGCCATTAACATTCTCAAATATCTACAATGCAAAATCTCAGAGCAATTGTTACTGAAATCATGTATTACTCTTATAATTCCAGTTGGGAAGAACGGTTGTTGGATATTTTATATATTTGGATGATGACGAACAAGATGATGACAAAGAGGGTGTGGTGACGGTAACTTTTATGACGGTTTGGGAAAGTGAATGAAATCAATACTCAATGCCCATTGTTTAGAACACTCATTTAAAATCAATATATCAACAAAATTCTTATTAAATTTTGCCCCAATATTGAATGAATGAATGAATTTTATTATATTATTCAAAAAACTTCAAAAATAAAATAAATTGACTCAAACACACTTAAACAAATGACAATTGATACTGGAATACTATATTAATAGTGGTGGTTTTGTCCTAGGTAGCCACTATCCAAAATCTTATTATTTTCAAAATTACAATATCAACATTTTCACATTTTCTATTCATTCATTTATTTATTTATTAGCTCATTATTAATTATTTGTCCTTTTCTTCTTCATCATTCCCGATGTCATCAATTAATTTCATATCATTACTAATGAGAGTGGGTGAGCTCCTAGCGTTAGCGTGGAGGTCATCTCTTGCTACTATAGGAAACAATAGAACAGAGTGGGACAGGTAGTCGAGGCCACCAGAAACGAAGCTCGCATATCCCGCGCCACCTCTGCCTGTGCTTGTACCAGCTACATGGTC
Source organism: Epipyxis sp. PR26KG (assembly GCA_015144975.1). NCBI lineage: Eukaryota > Chrysophyceae > Chromulinales > Dinobryaceae > Epipyxis > Epipyxis sp. PR26KG. The sequence goes on from VKHH01006156.1 coordinate 19,963, forward strand.
ATAGTTGAAAGTAGAGGTCATACTCATACTCGTCGTAGGACTGTTGGGTTGGATAGGGATAGGAATGGACGATTTAGTGATTGCTGGAGGTTGAACTCGTGCTGGTTCGATGAATTGCAACGAGTCCCAGAGAGACTGTAATGATTGCCAATCCACTGGGAACCGCTTCGATCCTAACGCAAACACCTGCGACACCATCTGGTCCAACTCGAGGAAATACCGCTCAATGTCCCTCTCACTCATCACCTCTCCGAGCTTCTGCTGAACAGAGGACAATGGCAGTCCGAAATAACTGTCCTTGTTATTCAATTTATGATCAAACTCCACCCCTACATCTGCTACAGCTGGAAAGAACTCTCGTCTCACCTACAATACATAAACAATTAATGAACCATAAACACAAGCATAAATGATTGTATGATTGCTAGGAAGTACGTCACAGTCATAAAAATGATAATGATTTGGATCATCGTTAATATAACAACATGAATCATTACGGCTGCTTCAACGTAAAGATGAACATCTGACAAATGATACAAATCTACCATTTAAAGCCACCTCCCCATAAATATATCATAAATAATAAATAAATAAATAATAATTTTCTGTAATTATCATAATATTTGATTCTCCGTAAGTCTTACCAAGTTAATCGTCATTTCAACCAAAAAGCCGATGGTCGGAACCAGAACAGCCAAACACCAAAACGTGCTACTGCTCATCATTTCATTCGTTATTCCATAAAAATTGTAAGAGACGGTGTACATGTACTAAATAACATGATACATAATACAATCATAATACATAATTATGCAGAATAATAATACACAATAATACATGATTAGTAACATAATAATTCATGTTATTGGAAATGATAATAGTTATGGAGGTGTTATAGCTTTCGCTTATCTTTTCTCCTCTACAATGACCAACGATCTACTGCCTACTGTCTACTGAATGACAATTATTCACAACAGCCATTATAATCATAAATATCATAATGTAAATATAATGTCAATCGGATGAGACATTGCGAAACACAAACAAGACATAATCATTCTAATGATGATATTATTCCCTCTGCTATAGTGGTTACTCTCACCTGATAAGCAACCAAGAAAATAACATAACAACAAACGAAGCTTAGCCAGAAACAAAGATGAGAAATCCAAGTCCAGGTATAGGTAGACAGCGCACATCGAACAAACATCGCAAAAATCACACAAGTATAGACTGTTGTTCCAAACACCCACAGCCCGTCTGTGTATCCTGTATCACCCCAGACATCGTTTGGAACTCTATAAACATAATATGACACGTAGTACATGAGCAATGCGAGGGTTGCTGCGAGTGTGATTTCATAAAGAATTGTGAACGTGTTAAGATCCAAACCCTTCCTACTAGTGACATAGAGGAAGCTGTATTTCATCAATATTTCCTCGCTAATGTCTCGATCGAATATTCCGAACAAAAGCGGAGGAAGCGCAAGGATGATGTTATACATGTTATGAACATAGTCGTCAAAGAATGATTGACCGCTGTATCCGCTGTAGAATGTGAATAAAAAGATGACGAGGGTTAATAGAATGTTCTTGTGAAAGGAGTAGGACACGACTTTACAGATTCTTCGATAATCCCATCTCCCGTGTACCAGCAACAGCCGCTTAAGATATCTGAATTGAGCAATCGAGAAATCAGATGAATTTACAGCTTGTCTTCCTTCCTTCCCACTCATTCCTATCCCTATTTGAGCTTCTTGAATCATTGCCACATCATTCGCACCATCTCCTATCGAGAGAGTGACTGGGCGAGGATAAATCCCTAGTTTTACTAATCGAACTAATAATCGCTTCTGCTCCGGACTGACTCGACATGCGATGACAGATTTGCAAATAATACATAATGAAAGAAGCATTTTCTCAGCTATGATATCTCCGAATATTTCGGTCAAAGAATCACCATCAATAATAAGTGCCAAATGATCTGAAGTAAGCTGTTCCAATGACAGTCCGCTGATTGGACCTGAGCTTTGAAACATGTCCAGAAGAGGAGTCTCTTCATTCGCACTGGACCCACCATAACTCCAGAAGCTATTATCATCATTATTTCTGGAGGTATTACTATCATAATTAACATCGTTACTTGTACTGCTGAAATCAAACATACCATCATTATTCACAATATTTCCCATGTTTCTCTCAACCACTATCGAACTCAAATAATGCTTTTGTATGTTCTGCCATCGTGAATACACGTCCTTGGACTCATTGGCTATTTTTCTGAATTTATTCAATACGGAGTGTAATCGAGCTTTAATCTCAAACCCATTCTTTTGTCCTTGGCTTTGCAGTTTGATAATAACCATGGAAGTCGAGAGTAATCCTGAGGAATATCCGATGTTAATCGCTGTCTCCATCTTATCGCCGGTGAGGACCCATATCTTAATGCCAGCATGTGCTAGGTCCACTATAGTCTGAGGAACTCCTCTTTGTAACTTGTCTTCTATGGCGGTTGCTCCGATTATAGTGAGTTTTGTTTCTATCACAGCAGCAGCTTCTCTCATGATAAGCTCTCTTCCAACTATAGTTTGAGATGCTTTTGTCCACAAACGAGAAAATTCATCATATTCCGAACGGGATAGATCGCGTTTAGCTAAAACTAAAGTCCTCAATCCGTCAGTTCCAAACAAGTCGAGATGCTGAGCTAACAGCGTCTTAGGCGAAATATTATCGTCTCTGAGTTGATCGCTAGCAACATTTGCCAGTGGGGGAGAGAATGGGAATATGCTTGATGATCGTTCAAAAATTATATTGTCAGCTCCTTTCACAAAGGCTGTAATTACTCCATCTGGTCTCCTCACAACAACACTCATTCTCTTACGTGTGCTGTCAAATGGAACTGTTGCTAACAACTCAAACACCAAACTTTGCCCTTCTCGTTCGATTACTATTTTACCGCCAGACTGTCTCCTAATAAACCTCCATCCGAGAGTTTCAGATACACCCACTAACGCCTCTTCATCCGGTGACTCTGATTGCAGTGTGACTCCATCGTCTTCGAGTATGACCGTGTGACACAATGCGATGCATAAAGCGAACTCCGATTCAACTGACTGAGGACGATTTGATAGTTGATGTAGACTTGTAAACGGTAATCCCTCGAGATGGTTTAAGGAACTTTTGTCTAATACTTTATCATATGATTGAAGAGTTGGTGAATCTCCATATATATTCCCGCCAACTGAACATCGGCAGAACCTGAGAACATTGTCCGTCAATGTGCCTGTTTTATCAGAGAACAGATATTCTACCATCCCCAAGTCACTGTTCATGTTCGATACCCTGGCCGTAGCAGGTGTGTCCGATTCTTGGTGATATAACTGTATGTCATTATCGATGAAATATGCGAGAAAAAGGTTGCAAATATCGACCGTAACATACAATGATATGGGAATGAAGCCGGAGTATAAAATAAGAAATGAAAAGAAATATCCTGCGCTGGAGTAGCGTTGAGTTGTGTCGCAATATTTGGTGTAAATAGAGTTGGTTGAATCGGACGTATCGTAGCATAAATAAGGTAAGGCGTCTATTTTGAATACAGTCCAAATGTAATAAATAATGGATGAAACGATCGAAATTATGACTTGTGCAGCCAGTATTATCACAATCAAGTTGTTCATTATTCTTTCCACTGTTGATAGCTTGAATGGGACTTTTCGAGAATTCATTATTAATTTTGTGTCTTTTCCTGTGTAAGCAACTAGACCAAGAATCCAAGCAGTGTTTTTAAGAGTTGAACCTCGCAAAAGAAACGAGGAAGCATCTATTCCTATCGTCTGTCCAAGTATTTCCATCTTTCCGTTGAAATAATGAATGGAAGAATTGGGATGCTCATAGTACATGGATATATTTATGCTATAAAAATGAATAGAATGGCATAATTCAGCACAAGCACACTCAACACATGATACTTAACATATGCACTCAACATATAATATTTAACACATGCACACTCGACACAATATATGCGTTACTGCATTATTGTAGTAGTAGTAGTAGTAGTAAACTTAGAAGGGGGATAACGAGTCATAATTCATCAAATATGTCCATAATCCACTATCATTATTTCCAAACAAAAGAGAGAGATATCATATATATTCGAAAAGTCAGTTGGTGATAGCACTTACTTGTTCAAGTCATCAGCGGTTTTGCATAGTATTTGGTCGTCATTAGATCGCACACATTTTTTGAATTTAAGGTTAGCTTCACCATCAATATTCGCTGTTTCAATGAAGCATATACCATCAGCTTCAGATGATGCCAACAAAACTATGTCAGCTGGTATTTCTTGATCTTTATTGATCTTAACTAGATCCCCGACCATTACATCTTTCCAGTCCATTATTTGGAATGGATTGTGCAAAGAAAAACGATCAGCAACCTCTAATTTCCTTGAATTTACTTGATAATCAGACTCGTGCCGCTTTGAATCCTCAAATCCACTTCTAATTATTGATATACTGATAACAAGCCCTAGCACCACAAGGGTACTCCATGGAGAGAATGGAGAGTCATACAGATTGGAATACGAACCAACCATCATAAGTATACTCATTATCAAAAAATATAAATTTGCAACCTTCTGAAATTGTTCTAGTAAACATCTAAATGAATTAATAATTTACAAATAATCAATTTTCAATACGTCAAACTCAATATTTAATCTGATTACATGGGTACAATGATTAATGCATTAATACTATTATAAACTTGATATGGCAACAACTTGTTATTGATGCACTTACATAGGCAAAAACGTCACCATTGTATACTTCGCTGATGTTACAGCATTCGATGTTGTTTTCTTTGGAGTGTCTTCATTATTTGGAGCATTAAACAATTGTGAGGGTCGAGAATGATGTAGATTATTAGTACCATTTTGATAATTATCAGGGTCATATTCGTTCTCTCGATACACGTTCCTATTATCATTGTCCCATTCGAATAAACTCATTCGTTTCCCATTTTCGACCCTGAATTGCAAATTCATCAACTCAGGCTCTAATTCGGTTTGAAATGATCTCATTTTTAATTTTTATATTTCCCGTAAAACTAGTCAATTTGGCACCATGTCACACTGTGTTACTTATCAAAGATAATACATTAGACTGCAAAAGACAAGCAACACAATCCAAACGTTCTGTCATAAAAATAGGGTAATCTGCTTATTGTAAATAACATTAATCATTAATTAACTAATGAACAATAAACCCAGAAACGTTTTTATTTAAATAAATTAATGGACAG
>VKHH01006157.1:0-25242 GCA_015144975.1 Epipyxis sp. PR26KG
TAATTAATAATAATTGTATAAATGTTGATTTATGATTATTATGATTTGCGTAATAATATAAATAATAAGAAAATTAATCATCACCAGTAAGCTGAATAATAATAATAATAACATTAATAATAATAATAATTATTATTAACCTGAAGTTCATTCGCTATTTTATGTAATGTTTGTGAAATAGTTGAGAGTAACCGACTCCTTCCAATATGATCACTTAAATCTTGTCTGAAATGATAAGCAATACTATCGATAATAATTAATCGGATTTTATTCGGACTAGATTTTATGAAAGAATATAATTGATTTATAACTGCTATTTGTTCAGCTTGTTCATGGACACGGTAGACATGGATGCCTAAAGATACATTTTATTATTAATATAAAGAGATCGTTTTTGTATTCATTGAATAAAATTGAATAAAATTATTATTATTATTATTATTATTTTGCTTAGAATTCGAAAAACTTGGGAGAGAATCATCATAGAAAATGATAATAATAATTGTTATGATAATATTAATATACAAAGAAGCGAAAAGTATAAGAAATAGTAATAACAGTAATAATTGATAAAATAAAAATTAAAGATATGTTTAATTGTGAAATATAATTGTTAATATTTGTGCTAATTAATGACAATTAACTAATCAATTAATTAATTATATTTCTTTACTGGTCAAATCATATAATATAATATCATATAATCTACAGTACCTTGTAAGAATTTCTCTGTGGTCATTATTTCTGCAGCTGATAATTGTGATAAAAATAATTCATTTTCTTTTCGATGTCTATTTGCTTTAGTCAACTTCATTAAATGATTCGATAATTCAGATGCCATTTCAGCTACTCTTTCAACCATGAAACTTCCTTCTGTGTCAATATATATGGACTCTGCTCCATTTCCTATCATATAAAAATAACAAACAAATGGACAAAGTTAAATGCTGGCAAATAACTCATAATAAAATTATAATTATTATTAACATAACTACTATATTATTATAGTGATTATTATTACGGGCTGCCGCACCAATAATAATCATACTAATGATATTAATAATAATTCTCTCACATCCAAATAGAATTCGATTTAATATTCTATAATAATAACTATAATTATTAACTTTGTTGATAATATCATAATAATTCGTAATCATTGTTTTTCAAAATGATAAACAAGGGCTAACCTAATTGGGAAATTTTATTAGTCTAGATCAGCAGAGCCCGAAACTAACAATTTTTTCATAACTGATAAGACTATCTACTGATGATGATTACGAACTATAATCATTATTATCATTTTATATCAAACTATTATTATTATCATTACTTTTATCTCTTCTTCATAAATAAAGTGTATATTATATAATAATTTTAATAATAATAATAATAATAATAATAATAATAATAATAATAATAATAATAATAATAATAATGTTTCAATGCCGCCAAAAACAATTTCTTTACACAGAACTGCTTAATTTATAATATATATTTTATTATTATTACTGAAAAAGATACAAATGATTTCTCTTATGATTTTTTAAAATTATTATATTTATTATCATTATTTATTATTACCATTAAATATTTCAGGTATTTGAACATCAAGTGCCAATTGAATAGCTAATTGGGTTTTGCCTATCCCTATCATAACAGAAAAAATTAATCCAATAAAAAAATCAAAATATCAATCATAATTAAATAACCTGGTACTCCGCAAAATTCTGTAACTTGTCCAATGCACACTCCTCCACCTAACATTTGATCAATGGAACGGCAAAAAGAAACGATTGGACGGTTATGACGGATTTTTTCAATCAGATCTTTTGCTGATAATTGGAAGTTATTAACATTTTCTGTAGCAACTATAAAGTTATCATTATTATTATCTTGAGATTATTTCAAATTCAAAAAATGTCATTTTTTTGAAATTGATGAGGAAATACAGAAATGAAGAGCTAGAATAATGATATAGCAAGAATATAATAATTAAAACATCACAAATTTTATTATTGTAAATCAAGCAGTTTAAGTACAGTATTCAGAACTATAAGTGCAATAATAACTAACTCATATAAAATAATAATATGGAGATGAATATTATCTATTATTATTATTATTAATGATAATATTATTATAGTATTATGGTTATTATTGATGGTATATAACAATGATGTTGTATTAAGATAAGATAAAATAATTAAACTTACTTGAAATAGAATTTGTTGAACATATAGCATTTCCACCAATATTTTCATTATTAGTTATTTTATCAGTTACTACTAGACTTTCAATATTATGATTAAATTGATTTTCATTGGAGACTGACTTAGTGACACATTGTATTATTTCGAGAGCATCTCTATTGCTGCATCCCAACTCAGCCACAAGATCGAATGGTTGCATTATTGTTAATTTCCCTAAAAATAAAATAACAAATAAAAAGTTATATAATTTCCAGTTGGTAATACTAAATATGACTACTATAAGTTAAGTCAAAACCACAGATGTTTTATATTTCACTAAAATGTACAAATATACAGCACTATTCAGTACCATGAGCAGCGCTGTTTTGTATCACAAAATCAGAAATAGATCTAAATCCACGTTTTGTTAGTAGTTCAATCTGCGATTGAGAAAGTGGAAGCGAATTAACTGTGCGTAGTAGCATATTTGCTTTTATGAATGGGAATTTGAGCGATGAAATAATAATGGTATTGAAAACATGGGAATCTTCGCCTAAGTTATAATCAATTTCAATATAATACTGTAATGCCTGTAATGTATTTTGTTATTCGGCATTATTTGAATAATAAATAGGTAAAGCTTTCTGTAAAGGAAAATTACAAAACAATTCGAGTCTTCTTTCAAACAATAAATTAAAATAAATAAATATTATTATTATAATTAAATACACGGTAATAATATAAGTTTTGAATTTTTTGCAATTCCAATTCCGAATTTTGTATTTTAATTACTAAATGACCAGTAGAAAAAATAAAAATCTAAAATGTTGAAAGAGCTGATCAGCTGATCTCAATAATTCAGGAGCGAGCGATTTTTATTTGAATAACAAAGATTTCAATTTAAAGATCTTTTGCCTGGAGAAATCGAAAAAGAAAATTATTTCCACATCTTCCAACTACCAAAGATTCTGTTACACTTAGAAAATGAAATTTATTGCATTATTTATTTTGGTCGTTACTATGTACACCATAGAAGCTACATATGATAAAGATGCCGCAACATCATGGGCACAAAGCTGTGCATATGGATGCAGTGAGTGTCCAGATGACTCGACTTGTGGTTGTACATATTTTACAACTCATGCACTAAGTCACGGAAATTGGGGTTATGGTTACCAAGGCGTTTGTGCTACACTTTGGTCGAATTTTAAAGCCGGAAAATATTCTGGTTGGACTTTGGCTGGAAAAGCTGAAAGTGATGTTCATAAAGGAGATGCAGTAATAATGAATAATGGACATAGTGGTGATGCATCTCATTGCTGCGTTGGAACTGGACATGGATTAGTCAGTTGCCATAACCCTGGTCACCAAGATGTTCCTCCATCTTCGACTTGGTATTCAGGAGGATATATAAATGCTGTGTATATGCATCAGCAGCTGTTAATGAAACATCTCAAGATACTATTATAAGTTGTAGCCCTTATGATGCCGATGAATGCAATTGCGTCTATTATGCACGTGATAGACAGCCAAAGTTACCATCTGGATTAAGTACATGTGCTGATAAGAAATCTAAAGTTAATTCTCATACTGCAGCTCCAGGTTGTGTGTTGTTCAGAACTGGTGATCCAACTTACTGTCATGCAGCCTATGTTACTAAAGTTGCGAATGGAAATGTATATTACGATCAAGCTAATTGGACACCTTGTAAGTGTTCTTCTGATTATTTAAGCACATCTAGCAGTGCTATATTGGGTTATTGGTGCCCTTAGGCGCTTACAATATAATTTATTTGGAGCATACCATCATTTATCCATTATAAATATTTCTATTGATAAATGTGTCTTGTATTATCTAAAATATTTACATTTAATTTGTGCGTTCAATCTATGTATTGACATATTGAGTATTATTAAAATAATTGATGGTTGTTATTAGATGTGAAGTTTGACAATTTTGAACCATAGTATATGTAGTAAACCACAATATTTAAGAGAGGAGTACTATATTACTTAGACACCAATTTGACACCCATTCAAGTATTTAATCTTCCCTTTTGTTATCTACTTAATAATGACGACTAAGATTGTAGCCCCTACTTCAGGAAATGCTATTAATTGATGGCATATTAACACCACAGGTGTTACAGTAAGTAATTTAAGAAGGAAGTTAATTAAATTTTAACTTTAAAATAGATGGACAGTATACAATATATATAATGTTACTCCAATTTGATGTAAATCCGACCACGCATGAATGGTAAAATTATGTTCAAATTGTGTACATGTTCACATTTGGATAACAGATCGATTTCTGCCGATTTCATTAAAAAAACATCTTCAATCATGCAGAATGGTCATATGAATAGCTTTTTCCATTGGAAAAAATGTCAGTATCTGTTTTCCATCTACAGTACCAAAGTAAAAATTGGAAAATTAGGTATTAATATGTAATGTAATGATGTAATGTGGTACCTTCCGAGAGGCAGAACATTTGAACCTTTTGAAGAAACTATCTGCTTACCAAAATTAGCTGCCGCGGTAACTATAGAAGACAGATCCAATCCATGTATACTCATATCTTTTACATCATCAATTATGTTATTAGGTGTAGTTGGTTGGTTTAATGTGGAATGGTTGGAAAGTTGCAAAAAAGATTTGGATTTGAGTGGCTGACGAATCAAGCTATTGCAGACCTTGTGACCAATGAACTTTGATGCTAACATTTTAAAATTTCTGATTGTTTCTTTATTTTGAAGTGGGAATTATTTATAGTAAATCTACTGAACGTTCTGTGCTTCTTGAAAAAAAAAAGAATATGATGAGTCATTATTTATAACAAAAATTGAACTTGCCACGTCACCAACAGAAACGAAACGATTCCAGGAAATACAAAACTAAAATTTCTTAACACCCCATATTAACGAAAAAAAAAACTCGACAAAACCTAGGTTTTCAAAACCTCACTTTTTGCGAAATATTGTGAAATTTTAGTAAATAGCCCCTAAATGTGGTTCCCCGAGATAAACCTAGGTTTGAAAGGTTTTGAAAACCTCACTTTTTCACAAAAACCGAGGTTTTGAAAACCTAGGTTTTGTCGAGTTTTTTTTTCTCGTTAATATGGGGTGTAATGATTTGGGATTTCGGATTACAAAAAACCAACTTTCACGCCCTTCTCCCAAATATCGGTAATGAAGAAATTATCCTTACTTTTTGGTTTTGATAATGATAAGTTCACTCATAAATTATTCCGCTTAAAAAGTTACAGATTTGCATGTAAAGGCGTTTGAAGTCTTTTGTAGTTAATATGATCACATAAAAAATAACTTCCATATGGATTTGATGGATTAAAATAAACCAAACATTATATTTCTGATAACTAAGCGTTTGGGTGTCGTTTACTAATTAATGAAACGAATCTCTTTCTGAAATAGCCAACAACAAGTATGGTATAAAATTAATTTTAGTATTTAAAGAAGATTTAATTTTCCGAACAACATTGCCTGACTAGAGCACTACAGTATCTGCAGTAGTATAACTTGGAAGAGTATAAAATTAGTATGAATGATAGCAAAGGAAATAAATTGCACAATTTTAAGACATAAACACGGTTGAAATGATAATTGATGTACAAAAACATGAAGACATAATAATTGAAAATTATGATTATTTGAAATATGAAATCTTGAAATAATGACAATGAATGTTGTCTTGTGGGAAAATTACTATTAGCCATGCCACTGAGAAGCAGATAATATCAATACAATTACAAAATTAATCCAATATGTATGTGGAATTATATTGTTGCTTGTTTGATATTATTTTCAAAAGTGAAAATTGATTCTTTTTCTTGTTCGAATTGTGCTTGTAATCCATCTTCACCATATATCATATCAAAATCAATAGATTGATTTGAATATGAAGTATTTGGTGCTCCAACAACTGGCTCATTCACATGTGTATTTTGAACACCTTTCTCTTCCAGCATGCGAACGATATCACGATATCCATAGATATGAGCAATATGGATAGGAGAATGTAATTTTGGACCAAGGTTCAAATTAATTCCAGGAAAATTAATTAATAGACGGGAAATATCACGTAATCCTTTGCAACAAGCAACGAAAAGTGGTGAATGGCCATCCTGCAAAGATGCAAAAAAATATTATAAATTGATAAGTTTTTAGCTGGTCACAGAATTTATTTGGTTAAGTAGAATTCTATTAGATAAAGATAAGTATATACATATGACAAATCATTGCAAACGCAGCCAGAACCTTTGAATTTGATGGTTTTGACAAGAAGTCAGTCTTGATTTATATTTTTTTCTCACCTTGTTCTGTTGATTAGGGTCAACACCGGGACATTCCAGCAAAATTCTTACACAATCAATGGAACTTTTGATCACAGCACCTAATAAAGCAGTTATTCGATCTTTACTTTGAACATTAACATCAGCACCTGCTTTGATTAGAGTTGTTAAAGCGCGAGTATTTCGGCGATCTGTTGCTGCCAACAAACTTGAGTATTTATTCTTGCTATTCAATTGGTTTACATTTGCCCCAGCTGTAAGTAATATATTTAAAACATCAAATTGATCTTTAAGAGTTGCCAAAAAGAGGGGACTGTTTCCAAACTAAAACAAACAAGTAAATAAAGGCAAACGATTATTTTTCTGAGTTGTTATTTTAAAGTATTTGACGCGCAGTACCTTGTTTGGCATATTGACATCGCATTTGGCATCAATAAGTAGATTTACTATGTCAATACATCCACTTTCAGCAGCAAATCCAAGGAGTGTAAATCCTGTGGAAGGCATGGTGAAATTAACATCCATGATTGAATTATTTATCAAAAACTCTGCTTGATTGGAGTCATTCTCTTGTATTGCTCCATATAGCATGATAGAATTCAAGGATCGAGTTATTATGTTAGTAAGAATATCAAACCATTGAGTACGAGATTCAGCATCTTTCACAAAGAAATACAAATTTCCTGTGTTTGTGGTAAGTTTAATTGAGTCTTTTGCTTCAGAGAAAAGACTTGCCTTTTCTGCCATTTTAACACACGTGCAACTTCTCAAATCAATTTTATTTGGGTTAACCACTTCAGGAGAGTCAGAGTCAGAGAAGCTTAACTGATAGTCTTTAATAATCGCATACCGACGTCTCCATTGCTTGAGTCGATCACTTCTCTTCGATACCCATCCTTCAATAGATAGCGGGATTTTAGAAGAAGCAATGACTTTCTCACTAAACAGAAAATAGTTGAAAAAATCAATCATGCGAACAAATGAACTCGTTCAATTATTTGTGACACACCTGTTGATGGCTTCAACAAGAATTTTGGTTGATCCATCATCATTCGCTGCTGAAATTGAATTCTTTTTTGTTTCTTCCATTCCTTGATACAAATTTTGAAGATATGTTGTGGTAGTAAATAATAATTTATTTGAAGTTAATAAATAAAAAAAATGTCCAATGTCATTTAACGGTACTTTGGAAATTATTCCGTTGAAAAACGTTTGGTTGTTGGATGAACGGATCAAATCGTCATCAAAATTGATGAACGATAGACAGTGAACAGTTGCGTGGCTTATAAAAACCCACAAGAAAAAGATATATATTAAAATAGAATTCTATTTCCATTTGCTATACTACAATCATTGCACTTTTTAACAAAGGCCATATTTATCTAATCATAAATTGTTGTCAAGTTTGAGTAGCTGGTTGCTTCAAGTTTAGAGAATTGCGCTGTCTGAAAAGTTTCTTTAACTGTTTCGTTTCTAAAACCTATTTCCGAAATGTTCAACAAGAAAGAAACTTTGTCTGATTCTAAAAGTCCATTGATTGAGGGTTCAATGAGAATGCCTGAAGATTCTGAAAACCCTTTGCACAAAACAGAAAATAAGTACAAGACTCCACCAATTTCACCAAAGAAGAGTGGAAAAGAAGAAATCATTGGTATTCCTGATGAAGGTGAATTTGAAGAATCTGGAGGGAAAGAGTTCGTTTATTCTCACGGGCTTACTAGTTCCCAAGCTGAGGATGCTTTGAGGTTGTATGGACGAAATGAATTACCTGAAAAGGTGGTTCCAAAGTGGTATATTTTCGTGTCGCAGTTATGGCAACCCATGCCTGTTATGATTTGGATAGCAGCAGCTGTTGAATTAGGCATTTCAAATTATATTGATATGGCAATTTTGTTATTTATTCAGTTCGCAAATGCTTCTATTGGTTATTACGAAATAACGAAAGCTGGAGATGCTGTTGCTGCTTTAAAAAAATCTTTAAAGCCGTTAGCAACAGTTAAACGTGATGGTCAATGGAAAAATATCGATGCTTCTTTAGTTGTACCAGGGGATTTGGCTCTATTAGCATCTGGCTCAGCCATTCCAGCTGATTGTCGTATTAATGAAGGTCAAATTGAAGTGGATCAAGCTGCTCTTACTGGAGAATCTTTACCTGTCACTATGTTTCAAGGTGATAGCTGTAAAATGGGTAGTACAGTTGTGAGAGGTGAAGTAGAAGGAACTGTTGAGTTTACAGGAGCAAATACATTTTTCGGAAAGACTGCAGCTTTACTTGCGGTAACCAAACTTTTCAATCATTTTTATTATTATATTTTTCACTCTTGTTTTTCATTCTCATAGGGTTCAGCTGAGTTCAGTAATTTTCAAAAATTGTTAATTTCAATTATCATCGTTTTGGTAGTATTATCAACAGTTTTCTGTTTGATAGTGTTTTGTTACCTTATCACCGTCGTGTCAGTCTTGGAGTCACTCTCCTTCACTGTAGTGCTCATGGTCGCTTCCATTCCAATGGCCATTGAAATTGTCACAACCACTACTCTTGCATTAGGTTCCAAAGAATTATCTCATCACGGTGCTATTGTTACAAGATTAGCAGCTATTGAAGACATGGCAGCCATGTCTATTCTGTGCTCTGACAAAACCGGAACTTTGACGATGAATAAAATGGAAATTCAAGCTGAAACTCCAATTTACAAGAATGGTGAGAGTCAATATACCTTACTCAGATATGCTGCTATGGCTGCGAAATGGAAAGAACCACCAAGAGATGCATTGGATACCTTGACTTTAACTGCTGTTGATATGAAGTCACTTAACTCAGTCGAACAAACTGATTACATGCCATTCGATCCAATTGTGAAACGAACTGAAGGTTCTGTACGTGAGAACGGTGTAGCATTCAAGACAACAAAAGGAGCTCCTCATGTAATCTTAAAACTTGTGCAAACTGCTGGTGTATGTAGTAATGAATTATCAGCTCAGGTGGAGAAGGACGTGCATGCACTTGGCTTGAGAGGGATCCGGTCATTAGCAGTTGCCAAAACAAATCAAGATGATAAATGGGAAATGCTTGGTTTATTAACATTCTTGGATCCACCTCGTGCTGATACTAAACAAACTATAGAAGATGCGAATAAATATGGTGTGGCTGTTAAAATGATCACGGGTGACCACGTGTTGATTGCAAAAGAAACCGCACGTGTGTTAGGAATGGGCGATTATATCAAATCATCTGCTGGATTACCAAATCTCCATCCTGAGACAAAACTTAAACCTGAACATCTTGGTCGTGATTATGGTGATATGTGCCTAGCAGCCGATGGTTTCGCACAGGTTTGATACGATTATTTTTATTATTTAACCAATATATTATTTTGTCTCAATATTATGATTATCCAGGTGTTCCCAGAGCATAAATATCTTATTGTTGAATGCTTACGTGAGCTTGGTTACAAAGTTGGTATGACAGGTGATGGTGTGAACGATGCACCTGCCTTGAAACGAGCTGATGTTGGTATTGCAGTGCAAGGATCAACCGATGCTGCACGTGCTGCTGCTGATATCGTCTTAACACAACCTGGCTTGTCTACGATTGTCTATGGTATCCTCATTGCTCGCTGTATTTTCGTGAGAATTAGAAATTTCCTCACTTATCGTATCGCTGCAACTCTCCAATTGTTGATTTTCTTCTTCATTGCTGTGTTCTCATTCACACCCGTCTCTTACATGCCAAGTAACTGGCAAAATGACCCTGATTTCCCTGATACTCAACAATGGCCACCATTCTTCCACATGCCTGTGCTCATGTTGATGCTTATTACCTTGTTAAACGATGGAACTCTTATCGCCATCGGTTATGATCGTGTCGTACCAAGAGATACTCCAGAGAGGTAACACATAATAATTACTGTAATACTTACCGTATATATGTCCAGTCGAAACCCTCTCATTTTATTTGCCTATCTAGAAGGGGTCTAGAACTCAAGGCCCATATTCATTTCAATCAACATTTAAATATATTCTGTTATTTGTTATTATTATTATAGTTGGAACTTGAAGGTGTTGTTCTTAGTGTCTTCAGTTTTAGCTGGTGTTGCATGTATCTCTTCCCTATTATTATTATATCTCTGCTTGGACTCCTGGGTGAAGGGTCATTTGTTTCAAGCATGGGGTCTTGGTGGATTATCATATGGACAAGTCACTACTACTATTTACTTGAAAGTATCCATCTCAGATTTCCTTACGCTTTTCTCTGCAAGAACTGGTGATAAGTTTTTCTGGACAACACGTCCTGCGAACATTTTACTTGGAGCAGGTAGGATATATGCGTATGTGATTATTTTATTTAGTTCCCTAATGCATGAGTTGAACTTTTCGAATGAATCGTTTTTATACAATATTGATATGTCTTCCTGTAACAAACAAGATAATCTTTTGCATCGAGAGGGACTCAATAATAATATAATATTAATAACATAGATTATTTTTTTTGTTTTAGGTTGCTTTGCTTTATCATTATCAACTATTATTGCTTGTTCTTGGCCTCCATCCTATCCTGATAAAATCTATACATTAGGATTACTTCGTCGTCCCCCTTATGGCCTTTTCTTCTATATTTGGATGTATTGCATCTTCTGGTGGTTTATTCAAGATGCTGCTAAAGTAGGCACATATTATATTATTAAAAAATTCAACTTATTTGGATATAATGATACTGGTCGACTTGAATTACCAAAGAGTACATTAGCTTACATTGAGAATCATAAAGAAAAAGATATGTTGGCATTAAGTAAACCAAGTGGTGGTCATCATTAATTAATTAATTGAATATCATTAATTAATCAATTAATTAATTAAATGAATTGTTAAAAATATTCTGAGAAATTATTATTGTTAAATGATATGATAATATTTTTCCTCCATTCTTATAATAATAATATTCTATTTTTATGAAAAAAATATTTTACTTGTTATTTTCCATATAACTTTACCCTACATATGAGAATAATAACACATACGTTTCAAATATTATAATCTTTGAGACAAACTATTATAAAATAATAATTATAATAATGATAAAACGAATGAACTATAATAATAATAATAATAATAATAATAATAATATGTAAGCTTGTAAATTTGATGGTTGAGAATTTATCATAGCTGAATAGGTCCCACTTGATTATATTATAAATCAGTGCTATGAATGAATGAATGAACGGAATAGCGAGTTTTAAAAGTTATTTTTTGTTCATTTTATTTATTTTATGGTTGATTTTTTGCAAAATAGAAAAAGTGTAAATATTTATTATAAGATTGTAGGGGTGGTATGAGTTGTGAAACCATTTGAATGATTTTGTTGCACATTTGATTATTTTTTACTTTCATTAATAATGTTGAGTGAAAATAGTAACAAAATCTAGCATGTTAATTTTGATAAAATTTTTAAGCAAAAAGCGTTTGTAAAATCTTAATTTATTTAATTTGGGAAAGGTCAAAACGAATTAATCAACATTGTAATGGGACATAAATCATGGACCCCGGGACCGTGCATTATTAATATACGTATTCTAGCCAATCATTTTTCAACATCCGTCCATGAATAAGCTAATAATACACTTATGTTTTCTTCAAATAGACTATTTCGATAGTAGTTTTATTTTCATTTGAAAGTTGATATAACTAATCCAAGCAGGAGAGTGCCATGAATAAATGAATGAATGAATGAATGAATGAATGAATGAATGAACTACTGAACCCATTAACTCTAAACAAGAGGAACATGCCAGTAAACATAATAACAGAGAGCGCACTTTAGCTCTAGCTTCTTCTTTAACTAATAATTAATTAATTTAGCCGGCAAAGAACAACACACGTCATCAGTTCATACAACTTTGTCATGCACAATTTTGAGTGACGATGCAAACTGAATAAAATAATAATAACCATTGCATATTTTCTCTTGCTGTGATCAACAATCCACAATCCACAATTGAATATTGATCTAACTTATCCCATGTATTCAACTTTTATACTATTTGTGTCACTATGTTTGATATCGTTAATTGGTATGAAGGCATTCCACCTTCAACCTTTAACCCCAATAAAGCATTCAAGTTCTAAATTAAATCTTTCCATGCGATGGGGATTGAAAGCACAAGGTTCACCAAATAAACCTACAGGTATTATTCAAAGTTTCAATCGTTTATAATCACCATAGAATGCTTTACTTCCTTTAATTGGAACGAAAATGAAATGCCTCGTTGTCTAAAATAAACACTGGTGTATATTCGTATGTTATTCATAGGTGATTTGCCAGATGGTGTTACCTTACGCGATACAGTCCCTTTCGAACTGCGCGGTTTTTCATTACCATTAGTTGTTTTTTCTGTCGGATTTTTATTAACTGCTTCTTCATTTGCTGGATTTTTCTTAAATGACGGTGGATCTGATGGAGCAGTCTCCTCACTTGGATTTGTGTATGGTAAGCTTAGAATTACTTTATAATCGTTGCTTTTAAAATAGTTTTCCTTTTTGGTTTTTTATCGAGTACATTATTATTAAATCGATGTGTACAATTATAATATTATTATTATCATTAGTCTATCATTAATTAAAATATATTTTCACTAATATTATCCAGGTATTCCAGTGTTTTTGATTGGATTGTCGTTATGGTATGCTGAGATTCCTCCTGTTGAGGTTGTGAGCTCATCATCTGGTGATTTGGCATGGGAAAAGTATGCAAATGATACTTTTCAAAAAGTGAAAAAGGATGTGACTCGTCATCGGTATGGGGATGATGCTCATCTCGACTCAACCCTTGAAGCATTAGGATTAAAATTGCCACAAAAGAAATTTCCTAAATTATTGTCTTTGACTCAAGTAAGATAATAATGATAATAATAATTTCACTCGTAAGAAAAAATAATATATTTATTATTCTTGCTGTCCAACTTTCCATTACTATTACCTCATCAGTTTTGCATAAACATTTGATATCTTTTTATTTGTTTAATTCTTAATAATAATTTGATGTTTTTGATTTTAGGAATCTGTCCGTGATAATACACAATTATCATTAACTTTAACTTTTCAATCAGCTGAAACACCTTATAAAATATGGGCAGAACCACAAAGGTATTTTGATAATCATTACTATGAGAAGTTATTATATTATTATTTTATAGCACAACTCATCAAAATATATATTTTTTATAATATTTTTATCATAATATTTTAATTAATTTAATTATATTATCACTTTTTTTTTATTTTTTTTAATTTAATTATTTATTATTAAAATAGAATAAAGAAATATGCAAAGTTTTTTGGACCTAATCTCATATCTGAAGTATTAAAAGTAGATTCAGATAAAAGAATTGTTGCTATCAAGCTTACAACTGTTCCTGAGGTAAAAAATATAATTAAATAATTAATATTTTTGTTATGTTAACAATTTTTTAAAATGGAAATTTATGAGAAGTTACTGTTATGTATCAGTCAAATTTTGAAAAAAAAATTATTTAAAAAAAAATTATGTAATTTTTAACGTTTGATTATGATTTATACAATAAAATCATAATATCCAGTTATGACAGTTTTATTTCAAAACTACTTTAATCGTCATTAGTTTATATATTTTATAAAGATAAAAAAATGATAAGAATTATGAGAAAAATATATATAAAATGAAGAAATAATAATAATAAAAATGATAATAATTTTAACAAAAATAATTTATATATATTCTTTAACATCAAACTTCATATAATTTGTTTAATCATTCGTTCATTTATTTTTGATAGGAGGAATATGTAGAATTTTTAAATAAACCAATAATAGAAGTGAAAGAAGAAGAAGAAGAAAGTAATATATCATCTACTATTTCCAATGAATTCGATGGATCTAAACAAGCAAATGTGTAAACTAATCAATCTTATAATAATAATAATAATAATAATAAATAATAACAATAATAATAACAATAATAATAATAATAAATTATCACAAATTGTAAATAATCATTATCTTCATCATTTTAATTTAATATTTTTATAAAAATCATTTTTTTAAATCGATTTTTTTACAGTCTCTCATCAAGTTATTCATTATAATTAACTGCTCAAAAGTAAGCCCTTCTATAGATATTTTATTAGATTATTCATCTTTTATTTTACAAAATTTAAAATTCCTTTTAAAATAGTAGTTCCATTATTTCTAACTCTGACAATACAACTATGTTATTATTGTTGAATGTCCTTTTCTAATATAATTGATATACCGGTAGTTATATTTGATTAAAAAAATTAATTAATAAGAAGGGGTTGATTATAAACGAAATATCTAGTGCTTCCAGCCGTCTAAAATCTAACGGAGGAAGGCGCTGGCGTCGTTATCAACGTCGCGGCGCAATGTCGCAAAGGCGCCATTGCCGTCCACCGCCGTTAGAATTGACGGCGACGGCTGGAAGCACTAGAAATAAAAAAATAGTGGCAGGGGGGTCTGTCTTATGTTAAAAATAATATAAATATAATTAAAGAAATAAGAAATTATAGTAATTAATTAATTAATTAATCATCATAGTAATGAAAAGTTTGGAAATTATTGACCATAAACTAGCAAGTTAACTCATTATCATGTAACACAAATAAATAAAGTAATAATAATAGCGATAATGAGTAACTATAATTATTATTATAAAAAAAATTGTTTCTTTGTAATAATATACATTCTCAAAATAATATTAATTTAAATAAAATTCTTAAAATATAAATTATTGATATTTTATATAAACGATATTTTAGTTCGTATGATTTTATAACATAATATTAATGAAAGGATGAAAATTAATGAAACAATAACATTCAGAAATATATTATATTTATACAATAGGTACAATAGAAATATATTATAATAAAATTACGATAAAAATAAACAATAACTATTTGTAAAGAACTTATTATTATTATTATTATTATTGTTATTATTATTATTATTATTATTATTGTTATTATTATTATTGTTATTATTATTATTATTATTGTTATTATTATTATTGTTATTATTATTATTATTATTATTATTATAACTATTATTATTGTTATTATTATATCAATAATAATAATAATTATTATTATTATATTATTGTTGTAGTACTGTTGTGACCCCTTCTCCCATATAATAAGATTCCACTTTCTTCGCATCTATCATTAGTCTTTCTTTATCATAATCAGTTAAAACAAGCGAATTTCTATCACAATTATTTGATGGAATTTCATTTTTTTCAATTAATATTTTCCTTTCATTTTCTCGTTTTGTTATTAAATCTGCCAGATGTTCTTTGTGACCAACGTCATTATAAGATTTTGTTGTTATGCACTCAGAATGAAACACTTTTTCACGACCATCATGATAATGCGCTACCTTCTCGTATGAGTCCTGTAATAATGGTTATTATTTGTTATTAAAATTATCATCTTTATTATTATTATTATTATTTTGAAGAAGATATTTAAATATAATTTAATAATCTGTATAATAAAATATAATAATAACTGAATTCATATCAAATAGTAATAACTCTATTAATTTAATCATAAATACTGTATATATACATTATTTTCACCTGATTTATGAAGCTTTTGTCGATACTTCTGAAAATAACAGATATTCTCATTGATTTCAAAGAGACTTCTTGTGGTACAGCATGACAATAATCAAGATTCGTCTGTTTCCCAATACAAAACAAATCACCTTGTTTAACTCGCCATTCTTTTTTAATTTTCATGTCATTTTTAATATATTTTCCTGCATCTTCATTTGCACAAAGAATGAAATCTCTTGCAGCTCCCAATGACAAACATATCACTTTGCTGTGATCTTCTAAACATGACATTGAGTCACGATGGGCAGGTATGTATGTATTCTCACCATCATAATAGTAGTTCACAACAATTGAATTAACAGAATCATCTGATGCGTTGAAATATTTTCTTAATTTTGTTGATATTTCGTGCAGTTCTTCCGGTGGTTCTTCAACTCTTGTCCAACTCTCATGATATGAACCCCAACGATCCAATGCACGAGCACCATCTAACTTTCGCTTTATACCATAATATTTAGACCAAAGAGGATATTTAGGTTTTGCTTTTGATGCTTCCTTGGTATTTTTTGGTCGATTTTTCTCACCTATGACACTGAGAACTTGATATAAATTATCAGCTTCTACTTGAGATAGAAATGATTTGATGTAGATAGAATCGCTGAATCTTTCTTCAACAACTTCGATATCGATATCTGTTTTATTAAATAAGTCAAATAAATAGAGAGCAAAATCATACTTGTGTACTTTGTTTCTGACCTGGTGATTTATTAAGATTATCAATGTCATTTTCATCTTGAGAAAGTGCTGTAGTTGCACGAGAACGATTATTTAGCTTACTTATGTGCGAATTGACTACATTATCTAAGCACTCTTGCATCTTAGTTGGTGAAATTGTAACTTTTTTCTTATTATTGAAGTTTAACGAGCCCAACACAACTCCTGGAACTGGAGAATAAAAAGTGTCTACTTCAACAATTGAAGAAGCAGATCCCATTGCAAATCTATAACAGTAATTCAAATATAATATTGTACTGTTAACTGTTGGTTGACAGAGATCGAACTTTGAAACGTGGACAAATACAAGCCCTCCAACCTCCAACGGACATAATAAAGGGTGCGTTGAAAGATTTTCCCAAACATACATAATCGATTGTGCCTTATGTATTGGAATCTTTTATACTTAACAAGCAAATATATCAGCGTTTTGTAATTATTATTCACATAACAAAGTAAATAACTTTCGTGGATATTTTTGTGTTGAAGTTGAAGTCCCCTTTTCTCACCCCCTTTTTAGATTATCCCCTTTTCTCACCCCCTTTTTAGATTTTGTCCGGGGTGTGGATGCAATTGGTGTTCAATATAATTACCATTCTTTTCATTGTCAGATTTATTTCATAATTGAAATGCAATGAGTCTATACGCACGATATCGCCTTTTAGAACCGAAAGGTAAGTACTGTACTATACTGCACATTACTGTAATTATTTTAAATTTTAAATAAATCAAAACAATTATTTTAAATCAAACACATTGACACTGAATTTGTTTATACCAGGTATTAATAGCGCTGAAAAGATTGGTGAGGGAGCATATGGTATTGTATTCAAAGCGTTGGATCTTCTAACCAATAAATATGTTGCATTGAAAAAAATAAAAGTTGAAAATGAGAGGCATGGTGTATCTTATTCGTCTCTTCGTGAAATCGCACTGTTGAAAAGATGCACCCACTCATCTGTCGTCCTGTTAGAAGATGTAATATTAGAAGGCGATAGATTGAGTTTAATATTTGAGCTTGGTCAAAGTGATTTGAAAGCATATCTTGATTCCAGTCTTGATTTGTTGCCTCTGGAACTAATTCAGGTAAGAAATGATATGAAGAGCTGGAAATAACGAATTTGAAAACTAATATTTCATCAAGAAGAAATATAATTTACGTCATCATATTTTAAAATTAAATAGCACTTTTCGACCCAGTTATTTGAAGGAATCAACTATTGCCACTCGATGGGTATTATGCACAGGTCCGAAACTTGTACATAGATTTAGTAATTTTCTAATTTATTTCAAATTATTATAGAGATTTAAAACCGCAAAATTTATTAATATTCCCTGGTGATGTGTTGAAGCTCTCTGATTTCGGTTTGGCGAGAACTTACCTTCCTCAAGCACGTCGATTATCACCAGAGGTATCCACTTGCTGGAGTTCACACATCTCTGATGATAATAATGTCAATAATTAATGATAAACTAAAATTTATAATAGGTTGTGACTCGCTTCTACCGTGCACCGGAGATAATTCTTGGTAATAATCATTACACTCAAAGCGTGGATCTTTGGAGTGCAGCATGTATTATGATTGAGATGACAACGAAAAAAGTATTTTTTACCGGCAAATCAGAAATCGAATTATTGCACAATATTTTCAGGTAAAAATAAATTCTATAATCTTTTTGCTTTTGTGCGGTGGTAAATGGACATCTCACTCCAGGTGCCTGTTGAGCATGTCCCGGACCTAGATCCTATTTCCTATTACCGGGGTAGTGTAAACGTAGTTTCTGGTGGTCATGTATTCGTGTTTTAAATCATAATATCTACTATTTTATTATTTGAGATCCACTGAATTCATTTTAATAATCATTAAAATTCAATAGAACACTCGGAACCCCGTCTGTGGAGGACTGGTCTGAAGTAGTTCTGTATCCATATTGGCGAAACAATTTTCCTCAATGGCCATCGTGTGATTTGCAAAAGATTAATCCGATATTGCCTGAAACTATGATTGAACTTATTCAAGTAAGAATAATACACATTTAAATAAATGGATTTATGTTAATATTGATTTAAATTAATATTATTTTCTATTTCTAGGGATTATTGATTTACAATCCAATCAAAAGATTATCTGCGAAAAGAGCATTAACATATCCATTCTTGACCAGATTATCTGAACCTGCAATTAACACCACTAATACATCTATTCTTATGGATCACCAAACAGTCGCAACTAACACAATAAATAATCACTTACTGCCCATGAACAACTCCCTCACATTAGTTAATAATGAACATAATAATTCCTCATGTAATTATGTTCAAGCTGTTACATTAGGACTTATTGATCCTACCATTCAGAAACTTCCACCATTATCATCTATCTTAACAATAGCGAATGATACCAATATTGCGTGTAATATCAATAAAACACAAACTATGGTTTATACTGATAATAATAATAATCCCACCAATCTTATCATATTCAAGCCAATTCTAAGCAATAATAATATTGTGAATAGCAATAATATTAACAACAATAATAATGATAATAATAATGATAATATCCACTATAAGCTAAATCCATTAGTGAATGATAATAAAATCAATAATCATGAAAATATCATAATCAAAGGTAAACTCCCACCAGCATTATCCATCCAAACATCAGAATCTGAGCTGTTTTCATCAACTGGTAAATTCCTTCCACCTGATTCATTCGATTTCAATCGCCATGCTAATTATAGTAATTATGGAAATAATGCCAAATACAGTACTGAAGTGGATGAAGGGGTTGTACAGCAGGTATATAGAGCATCTTCTGTGACATTTGATGATAATATTGATAATAATAGTAATAATAATAATTATAATAATATTTATGATAATGTGGATCGTTTAAGTCGATTATCGTCAATTGGTGGTAGTAGTACAGACCATGATATGAGTGAACGATGTTTTTCGACAACACTTTCATCATATGACAATAATGAACACTTCTCATCAACAAAGAAATATTCAAATCCCCAAAACTATAATAATGGGAATTACAATCTTCTCTCATCATCGTTTGCTCCTGTTCAGTTTAATCGTGCTCTAAGTGCCAACTCAACTGGGTCATACACTACCGCATATTCTGATGGTTTCTCATCTATTGGTCAATATAGTCCATTCCCAACAAATAACAATAATAATAACAATAATAATAATAATAATAATAATAATGTGTTAAACGGTTTATTTGAGCCCCCTGTGGTTAATTGTAATCAAAACATCCGAAAGAGAAAAGTGAAGAGCGTTGAAAATTCAAATAATAATCAAGCAAATAACATTTAGTAGTTTCAAAAACCATTTCCATAATGGTATATTAATTTAATAATAAGTATAATGAATATGAACTATGAAATGGAAAATGAATTTTGTAATACTTCATACTCAATTAATCGAGACAAAGATAGTAATTATAAGTAAAAATAATTGATGAGAAATATACTAGTGATTATATATGTTCATGATGATAACATGATAACTATCTGGATGGACTGGATGGAAAATGTTATATCGAATTATTATTTTTTTAGTTTCTTAGAGAGAAAAAAACTCCATTTATGTCACAAAACAATAAATTTGTGGCAAATAAAATGTTGTATTACAAAAAAAATAATGAAATAGGAAATAATTTATTTTATTTGACGAATGAAATTATGAATGAATCGTACTAGTAAGAAAAACTATAACTCCCTTCCTACAACTGCAATAATAATTAATTTATTATAATTTATATTTTCATTCATTTAAAATTAATTTAATAATAATATTTTGATAACACCATACTTTATGTCTTATTTGCTACTAATAAAAGATAATAGTATAGTTTTATTTTTTTTAACAAATAATTTAATAAAACTGATTGTCATAAAGGTTAATCATATAAAATAAAATAGTATTGATTTCAACATTTGATTGTCGCACGCCTACCAGAGCAAGCCTTTTATTGAAATCCCATATATGCTTTATTATAAAAATAATTTTAATTAAGATTATAGCAAAAAAATATTACAATATTTTATATTATGATAAATTCATTTTAGAAAAAACAAATATACTCAAAATACTTGCCACTTTATAAGGGTAACGGGTAAGACATTGCAAAGATCTTAAATATATATATTATATTATTATAAATATAATACAAATGATAAGATTAAATTATTATGATTTTTATAAATTAAGAATTTTTATAGTCATAATTATAATTATTATATATCTTCATAACTTCGTAAATATGATAACCTCAAACAAGATTTTATTTATTTTTCTAAATTATTATACAGTTTTATTCGAATAATTGATATGATTTTGTATTTATATAATAATTATTACAAAATTTAAATCTTTTCTATAATTAAAGCTGATTATTAATTGTTCATTTAGATTATTATTAATTAAAAATGAAGACTTAATAATATAATAAAGACTGAGTAACATTGGATTTCTAATAAAATATTTATTTTTTCAACATTCATTCATTCATTTATTATATTATTACATAATCAGTGACCATAATAAATAATACATAAAAAAATCATATACTATATTATTCATTTAATTGTACATCATTATTTATATAAAAAATAAATATAAACTTTAATAAAATAATATTACATTTTATTGATTCTTACGATCAGCACCTCTTGGATGTTTTAACATTCTCTCCAACTCTGTATGGTCAATTGATAATGTACCTAATAAATATTCATTTAAATGTTGAATACGATCACTACCCCAAAATAACTCATTTTTATTATTATCATCATTGTTATCTTGATTATTATTTTCATTATTATGTACAATAAAACTTGGTACTCCGAAAACACCTTTCAATATGGCTTGATTAGTATCATATCGTACTTTTGATTTAATTTCATCACTCATTGCTTTTTCAAATAAGTATCGACCATTTATTCCACATTGGGCTGCAACTTCAAGAAGGTTTGATGAATTCGTAATATCACTGCCTTTGCCCCAACATTCACTAACCAATAACGAACTAAAATTATATCGAGTTTTATGATCATCTATTGCCGATGACATTCGCAATGGTAGTAGTGGATTGAAAGGATGTGCTGGTGGCATAACAAAGGGAATTTTATGTAGTTTACTTAATCTCATACAATCTGAAAATATATACTTTCGTTTCGGAATTATTTCAGCTGGACCTTTGTTTTTATGTTCATTTAATAAACCTGCAAACAATATCGGAATAACTTCTATATGATGATTGTTTGATAACACCTTTAATTGATGAAATGCAAAATATGAATATGGACTTATCGGATCGAAATAGAACTTAATTCTTCTCATACCATACGTATATTATATATTGATTGATTGAAGACAATTACACTGAGAAAAATGAGAAAAAGACTTTGTTGCAGTTAACACAACTGCCAATGAAATTGGTCAAGAGATATACAAAAGATAGTTAAGTCTGTAGCATGAGTAAATATAACTACTTTAACTTTAACTTATTAATTGATGCTTTTAAAAACAGTTGATAATGTTTTGTGGTCAGTTGTTCATGAAATAATTAATAACCATGAATTCCTTTGTAATAAATTACAAATTACAGTACTACTGTATTTTCCAAGTTTTATCTAGGCAAACTTATTATAGCTATAGAAGAAATAGGTATTACTTTATTATAATATTTATAATATTATAATAATTGGAAAATTTTCGCAAACTTCCAATTATTAAAACTAGGACTAACAGTAAACAGTAAACAGTAACTTCTATAGAAATGTATTCTGAACATAATACTTATATCTATCCAATGTTAAAATATTCTAATTTGGAATGCAATACTGTTTAACTTGCTTAACTTATATTTTTATTAAATAATCATGAACTAAGTTCAAATGAACTATACATGCAAACACTTAGCAAAAGCTATTAGATTAAATTTCAATAACTTTGCTATTATAAAAACACACGGTCTTTTTTGCTGCTACATTCACACTATAAATAATGCTATTATTATAAAATCTTGTAAAGAAGCTAAACATTATAATACTACTAGCGCTACCCGTGACAAAATCAACAATAATACGCTCAGATATAGTTATTGTTTTGAAAAAAGTCAATCTTCCATTCAGCAGAACATGTCAACAGAGAAAAATAATAATCATAAACTTGAAAAATTGACTGAATTCATCAATAAAACTGCTAATAGTAATACAGTCGTTGAAAAGGATAACAATAACGAATTTGGTAAGTTATATATATATTGATATTACTAAAGATTTTCCATTTTTATTTTTTGTGCAATTCAAATAGTTGCTTATTCAAAGGTTATTGATCTGAAAACTGATATAGAAGATATTCATGAACTGGCGTGTTTGGCAGGTGAAATGACTTACACAGATCCTATCAGTGGATACACTGTGTTCACAGAAATTTCTCATTTGAAAAGAGGAAATTGCTGTGGAAATGGATGCAGGCATTGTCCATACAATCATATTAATGTGAAATCGAATCGCAAAAAATATTCAAAATAGAGGGAGAAAATCGATCAGAAATGTAAAAACAGTGGCTGAATTGCGTTCAAAAACGAGTGTATGGAGTATAATTCAATGATTATTTATCTCAAAACTATGATTTCAATCAATATAAATTCAACTTGATAAAATTATTTGAAGAGTTCAAAAATAATCATAGCAAATGCGTAGAGTCTATCCAATTCTTTATAAGCTTTTGTAAATTTTCGCAATAGATATTATGAATTATCTCAAAACTATGATTTCAACCAATATAAATTCAACTTGATAAAATTATTTGCAAAGCTTATAAAGAATTGGATACACTCTACGTGTTTGCTATGATTATTTTTGAACTCTTTTTGGTCTTAGCATATTTATGATGTTTTCTGTTTTTATGAAATAATTTAGAAATAATGATGATGGTGAGTAATCCTAGGGATCTCACAGAAAATTACACCGTTGATGATGTATTTTTGTAAGTTAAGATATTATTTAGTTCAAAAAATGTTTTAGTTTCGAATAATTAATATAAGTCCAAAACGTTTTGTTGTTCATTGATTTTATGTCTTGAGTTCATTATTATTATTATTATTATTATTATTATTATTATTATTATTATTATTAGCATCATTATCATTATTATTATTGTTACTATTATTATTAATACGCTGCACCAATAATAACCATACTAATGATATTAATAATAATTCTCTCACACTCAATCCCCCAATAGAATTCGATTTAATATTCCATAATAATAACTATTATTATTAACTTTGTTGATACTATGATGATAATTTGTTATCATTGTTTTTCAAAATGATTAACAGGGGCTCACCTAATTGGGAAATCTTATTAGTCTGAATTATTATTATTTTATCCTCAAACTATTATTATTATTATCAACATTCTTTTATTACTATTATCTCCATGTTATAAATAATGCATATATATTATATAATAATTTTAATAATAATAATATTATTATTCAATGCTAACAAAAAAAAATCTTAACATCAAGCTGCTGAATTATATTATTATATTTAACTATTTTTTTATCATCATTATTATGATATTTCTGCATTTTATGGCCGAGAAGTTTGAACAAGAATATATAATATGCAATTATCTTTTTAAACATTATTCTAATTAAATTTCTGATGATAAATAAATAATAATTATTATTATTGCTCCACCATCATTCTAATCATGTATTTAGGCTCTAGGTTATTTTGATGCTTATCATTGATTATTCCTTTTTTCTAATTTTGTTCAACATGATGTTTTTGTTCATACCGTTGTTACTAGACTAATTTATATTAATTAGTTAATCATTTTTTGCTCCGTTAATTTCAATTAATCATTCATTTGGGGGGGTTCAAAGTTAAATAAACAAGTTCGTTTATTTTTCTGTTTTATTCTTATAAGCTGTAAAATTAGCAAAATGTTGAGGTTTGAAGAGGGAAGGGGGGTCCGCTTATATATAAACTCGTTTATTCTAAATCGGACCCTTTGTGGCTGGTTATTTTTAATCGTTTAAAAACGAACAGAAAAAATAAATGGGCAGTTTTTATTAACTATATTTTGGAAAGCGAAGCAATGATTGAGCATATGGGGGTGTCCCCCCCTTTTTTGATGATGATATGACATATAATGATTTAATGATGAAGAAGAAGCGATTGAGCATATAAGGGCTTCCTGTTATGTTTTCTAGCTTTTTCCTCTTGTTTAGATTTTAATTAATAATGAATGAATGAATTAATAAAAATTAACGGAGCAAATCAAAAAGGTGCAACTAGACAAGAGGAAAAAGCTACA
>VKHH01006158.1:0-25240 GCA_015144975.1 Epipyxis sp. PR26KG
ATTATTATTATTATTATTATTATTATTATTATTATTGTTATTATTATTATTATTGTTATTATTATTATTATTATTATAAGAAAATAAAAGATCAAATATCCCTTAATTATTATTATTGTTATTATTACTGGCAAGATGCAGAAGATAACCTTTATAATTTACATATTCATTAGTAATATTAATATATATTAACAAATTAATTATTCAATAATTACAGTATAATGGTAAGGCATATCATATGAATAGACGATCACTTCCAATATCTAGTTTTATTAAAATGCCATTACCGTAGTCATAACTTACCAAAACTATTCACTGTTATTTTATTATCATATTTGGGAGCAGATCTTGGGATGATCATCATCCATAATGGTGATAAGATCAGATTATAGGAATTATCCGCGATACAATTCTCAATTAGTGAGTTAGGATGACTTGAGTTGTGACTTGAGTTGTTGAAAGTATTGGCTGATTCAGACAGAAGAGAATCTAAAATTATTTTAGAACATTCCTGTAGTCTCTTCATGCTGATATTATTGACTTGAAGCATCTTCGAGTAAGTTGAAAATAGATAATCTAAATAGTTGAAAATAAAAATGGAAATATTAATATAAAAATGAGGAAGAGGAATGCAAATAATTGATATTTTTCAATGATTAATATTTTTCTTTCAGATTATAATATTTATATTGGCTGTGACATATGAGCAAGTATTAGCTTTAAATAGATAAAGAAATTCGTCCATTAATTCATGTTGATCATACCGGTATTATCATAATCGTATGTGGCCCATAACCAATTAACATTAATAAAAGTCATTTTTAAACCATTTCAAGATAATATCATATCATATAAACTAGTGTTAACCTCCAAATGCCATTTCATTTATAAATCTTATCCTAGGTTTTAACATAGCGATGGAATGCTTGAAATCAAACTATAATAATTGTTATGATAGAAACAGAATATAATCATAACAGATAAAATTCTGTAAATTATTGTATCAGTTGATGTTTACCTGAGGAATCTGATGAAACACGAAGCTAAATCAATCCCAACATATAAATAGAATTGAGACAAAATTAATTATTATTTTAAAAATATGATTATGTCAATAAAATGCGATGAGATTATCATAATATTTTATTGAAATTAAAATACCAATAATTGCAATGATAAGTAATCATATATTTAGGTACTGAACATCGCTACCTGTTGGAAGTAAAAGGATCATAATAATGCCATGTGTTGTCTTCAATGCAAGGCATTATTATATCATCGATTGGAATAGGCTACAATAAAATTTGATGGAATAAATTAGTTAGTATTTAGAAAATAGTAGTGCTGAATAATAGTTATAAATTTCAAAATACAACTGCTGTGGGAATGTTTAAAGGATAAATAATAATTTTATTCAAATTAATGGTATACAACAACTGATAAAATTATCATATAATTATGAGAGAAACGAAATAGTCGATGAGGTTGAAAGTATTTCATGTTCAATTTATCGCAAATAATACTCTAAGATTAGTAACTAACATATTCTGAATCACTTGGTCGATATTTCCAGAAGCTATTGGACGGAATAACTTGCATATGTTTGTGTGTTTGTGAGGCTCCAGCAAACAAGTTAGAATTATAAAATCCGATTCCATTTATATCATCGATAATCCAATGCCATAACTCAAAGTCAATACTTGTTAATGGAAGACTTTGTTCGATGAACTCGTCACTGACAAGAAGGCACTATCAAAAATATTAATAGGATGAAATAATTGAAATTAAAGTAACAATATATAATAATAATTATTCTTATTACAATATAAATTTGAGCATTATGCCGAAATTTAAATTATAGAATTTGTTTAATTTAAAAAATAACTCTCAACATATAAACTAAACTTTGAAGTTATATTGTTCAATCTGGATGATGCGTCATCACAACAACAGTTCAGCAGAATAAACAACTACATTAGCATAGAGCTGACAGTAAAAAATTTAATGGAGGTATGTATAAATGTATTTATGATAATATATTAATAATATCGAACAAAAAAATCTTCTACTTTTTAAGTTATTGAGATAATTCTATCACTAAATCCATTATGTTAGCTTGAAATATTATCTCCACTTACATGGTTTTCCAAAGAATTAAATTTATTTAGCGCAAGAGTATATCCAGAACCATATTCCCTAAGACTTTGGCTTTCATTTGCATCAAGGGAGATTTGCTTTGAATGGTTAAAATGATGAACTATCAGATTTTTATCAATGCTTGCTGTGTCAAGTGGATCGATGAAATTATTATTAGATGGGGTTGAATCATAATTTTCAAGTTTAAATAATTTTTGATGGTTTTGATTAAATTTTACGAAGTTATTAGTATTATCTTTCGGGCTATTATTTCCTTGACTGCTATTCGAATTGGATCGATAAATTATAAACTATTTAAAAGGATAAAAGTTGATAGTTCATTAGTTTGAATATATTACACGACAGCACTTATCTTATCACATTACAAAAAATGAAAAATTAATATTTATATCAATATTAATTCATGTATAAAATTACCTTAATTGATTGTTCGCTGATATGCTCAAAATTTGAAATCACCATTGATGACAATAAATTATTTGATTTTGCTCTATCGTATGTTAATTGAATAAGTTCATTCAAATTATTAGGTTTATTAAAAATTATTCTACCCCCAAAGCTTAGATCTGTTGAGTGAACTAATTCTGACTCATCGCCAATGGAATTGCTGATCGAATTTGGAAATATGTGAACAACTGCGAAGAGGATAACTATGAGAACTATAGTCATATATATTAGTTGTTTACATGCTGATTGAGTGTGTTTATTGTCGACATTAATCACTGAAAATATAGAACTATAATTATATTCACTTTCTACAAGATCTAAAGACCGATCCATTTCCACATTAATAGACATTGGTTGTAATTCTTCTGGATTGCTCTTAATATTGAGCGATTTACTCTCATGATCGGCATTCATTATAACGTAAAATCTGTAATATTTGAACAAAGTAATGTATGTATGTATTTCTTGTGCATTATTTTAAATTAATTTGAAATCTAAGCATTTTACATGTTAGCATTTAGCATTTAGCATGCAATCATGGACATAATTATAATAAATGATATAATACTTAATTAATACTTAACTACTTACTGTAGTTGTTAAACAATCGTAGCACAACCTCAGCTGTTAAATATCTCATAAACCTGATTTTTACAGAGTATGTTACTAATAAATAACTTATATCTCTATTCCCCAGTATACTTATACGTCGTGTGTTAACGATAAATCATATCATATCGATATCTTGATAACGCGTCGTAACAATAGCAGATTCTTCTAAATTTTCTTCTTAATCATTATTAATAAAACTTGAAACTAAAATACTGCTGGAATAACAAACAACATCCCACAAAAGGAAACAACAAGCAATTCCACCATATTATTTTGTGCAATTACTGTCAAATGTTTTCGAGCCCTATTGATAACAAGGATGATGATAAAGAAGATTGGCTAGAATCTTTGGAAATTGAATCAGTTGAAAACAAAAATGATACATGGGGATATCAACCAAACATGGCTTCACTTTCAAATAAAATGTTTAATGAAGGTTACAGACAAGGAAGAGTTAAAGCAGAAGAAGTTGCAATGCAAAGGGGATTCAATGATGGATTAATAGCTGGTGTACGATTAGGTCAGCTTTGTGGAAACTTTTACGCATTAGTGAGACTGAAATACTTAAATAATGATGATGTCGAAAGCAGCATATTTATCGAAAGAATCGAAACTAATAGTAAGAAAATCTTATTAAAAGAAATTGAGGTGTTACTCTTCGATGATATCCCACACACAAAGTTTAAAATGAATGATTCTAAAGTTCAAAATATTAGGAGTCTAATATTATTAACTCAACTCATAGATATTAATATATTTGAAGAATTTTTGGCGTCTATTGAAACCCAGTTAGTTTTGTAACTTGTTCTGCTGGTAAGTTTCATGGAGTTTTATGAGTTCCTTGTGTCATCAAAAATAGAGATTTGCTCTCTTTGATGGATTCTGATCAAAATTTACTGAATGAAATGCTATTTTCTATAAACATCAATCATTAATTATTAAGAGTTTGCTAAATCTTCCATGATATTCAAAGCATATCATAATATGGGATGAAAAGTAAAATAACATAAATAATATTGCAAATCCATCGCATTTGTCGCAAGGGATAGTTGAAAATTGGGTATAACACAATAATATATTTATGAAATTAATCATAATTTGTATTATGAAATGAATGAATTTGTTGAAATAATTAATCATGAACACATAATGTTAATTGGTTTAATTTGTTAAATATTTTGATTTTTTTGTCCTGATCGGTATATAACTGTTACAGATAATGAATCCATTGAGCTGTGCGAGTTGATCTCATGATTGTCTTCAAATTCGTTAAATCTTCTAACTGGTTGTAAATCTTGATTATCAATTGATATGGATCGGATTGCATTATCCATCAAATCAACAGATGTGGAGAATGTTTTAGAAATAGAACGAAATAAAGATCGACTTTCTTCATCACAATTATCATCTTCCAAAGTGACTGAATTTTGATCTGATATTTGATTTTTATTTTTGTCGAAGTAAATATAGTTAAACAATATTTTACAGCATCCAAGAGTAAGAATCACTTCGAAAATAATAAACAACCCCAAATATAATTTATTTTCCAACACAATATTAACATAGCCAATAATGCCAGATTTCTTTTTGATCGTATTTTTGTTATTCGTTGTATTATCATTTGTTGTATCATCATTATTTGTTGCTAAATCGCATTCAACACCACATTCAGCTCCACTACCTGTATAAACTTCATTATAGCTAGATTCACTATTTCCGAGTCTAATGGTATTGTAAGATACTGACGTCCACGCATAGGATGTTGGAATCCCAACTAACCAATTATATGCGAAAGAACCAAGTTCTAAATATGGGGGATTTTTATCTGGGAATGATGTTAGAATATTTTGAATATCTAACATCAATTTTCCGTTCCTCCAGACTTTAACGAAGCCATTTGGATGTCGATGTGATAACTTAATATTTATTACCCAGTCAACCCACATACCAATAGAAGGTAATCCTACTTTATGATAAGAACAAATGGCATTCGATTGATATGTATTTGCGTAAGATCCTCCACAAATATTAATCGACATTTCTCCATCTTTAATTCGCAAACCCAATATTGGTGAGTAACTACTACCACCCCCACTCCTAATAATAAAGTTGTAGATAAGTGAGCTACTTATACCATTTTTCCACTTCGACGGGATTAATGTGCTAAATCCAATCCAATAAGAGCTTGAGTCCCAATTTGATATTAATTGAGTTCTTATAGCATCCTTAGAAACTATTTCAGCTCGGTAACAATTATTTAAGTTATTAGAACATTGTGATACATTAGTAAAGAGCACATTATTTTGTATCTTGACCACAGAATTTGCTCCATTTAACAATGTTGTCCACTGCGTCAAGTTTGTGAAGCTTTCATTTAATAGAAGAATTGATTTTCCTTCATAAAATATTAAGAAAAATATAAATATGGAATGCCAATAATTTTGCATACTGCAAGTTATTAGCTATGTCACACTATTTTAGCACATTCATCACTTGCAATATTCGAGTTTAAAGGTGTATATTGTAATGGATGTTTCTTTTATATATAAAAAATCCTTGTAGTGAGTAAGTAAGTATAGAGAGAGCCGTTTGATGATGACCGTTGTATCTTTTTTTTAAAATGTTACCGATATTAGGTACAGTAACATAATTATTAAAAATGTTAACTTTATATGTATGATTCAAATATGAGGCTTATATTTTATCGAATCAATCAAAATATTATAGTTTACCTACTGCAGACAACAGTTGTTTATTAATTAATTGTTAACGACTTCGCAGATTTTTTATTTGAATATAATATTTTATAAGTAGAAATCACAAGCAGTGTTAGAACTTTAAAGACGAGCATGAATCAACTAGAAGCAGTAAATAATCCTCTTGATTATTCTGAACTTCAACTAGAAGCAGTAAATAATCCTTTTGATTATTCTGAACTTTTATTTCATCCAAATTTAACTCCATTTTTAGATTTTTATTCGTTGATTAAGTTACGGCTTATCAATAGGCGGTTTAACTATGTGATTGATAACACTCCTGAAGTAGTTGACTTTTGGAAGTGTATGTGTACTTCCTATAGTTTTTATCATGGTTTATTCACGCCAGCCTTCCTACCTCGACATGAAAATATAATATCTGACAAAGATTATAAGAAACATTTTAGCCAACAGCTTTTAAAAATTAATGCTAAATGGTCAAATGGTGAATATAGCAGTGATCAAGCCTACCAAATTGAAGTTGTAAGCCGATTTCGTCCTGGTCAGAGAGGAAATGAAAAAATGTTTCTTCCATTGGGCCAATTTCTTAAAGTAAAACGAAGGGTTCAATCCAACAAAATTAAAGATGCTTCCAACAATAAAGAATATTTTGTAGGAGAACCTGATCCGGAAGAATTCCTCGATCCGTTTTTAGGTAGTAACCTCTTGAGACACATTTCAATTGAATATTTCAACCAAGATGTTTGGTAATGATATTGATAGGGATTTTGATGCGTGATCCAGTTTTATTAACTTCTTCCAATCGAATAGTAGAGAGATCTATTGCTTTGCAGTGTATTCTACGTGGAGGAAAGGATCCGTTCAATAATCAAAAACTAACTACTGTTATGCTTGAGTCTCAAACTGAATTAAAAAACAGAATTCTTGAATGGAGAATTCGAAAAGAAAATAGTGATGTGAGAGTTGGAATGGGCGAAGTTAAGACCTTGGTAGATGATTTTGAAGTTGATCCCCAATTATTGGATGCTCTTATTGAAATCGAGCGATTACAACAAATTGCAAATCGAGCTGCGACAGATGCCTACAACTCACATAATGTGGTTCATAATGATGAACAGGTGTTGAATATAAATATATTAACACAAATATTATTCATTCGTGTTGTATTGCTAA
This sequence comes from Epipyxis sp. PR26KG, assembly GCA_015144975.1. Lineage (NCBI taxonomy): Eukaryota > Chrysophyceae > Chromulinales > Dinobryaceae > Epipyxis > Epipyxis sp. PR26KG. The sequence continues at coordinate 7,107 of VKHH01006158.1, forward strand.
TAATAATTACCACTTATTGAATCTTTATACTGTTTATGTCATAGAATGCAGAGGTTGGTTTGAATAATCAAGATCCACCTGTTGCGGTCATTGAAGAAATCCAGAATGAAAATGAAATTGAACCTAATCAAATTTTGAATGATGAAAATAATATTACTGATAATCAAAATAATAGTATTCAATTAATGAATAATTTTATTGCTCCGATGAATACTATCACTCAAATTAATGATGTTCAACCAAGGAAGGTTGAGTCTGCTCATATAGTTGATATAAACAGCAGAAACTCTTCTGTGATTATGCATGTACCAGGCGCGGGAGTGAGACCATTTTATTTCTCGCATGTGTTTGATGAGAATGCGAATCAAGTCAAAGTCTATGAAGATTGTGCAGCTGATGCGGTTGCGAATGTTTTGAATGGTTTTAATTCGTGTGTGATGTGTTACGGCCAAACAGGTTTATTCTTCACTCTAATTATTCCTGTATCATTATCTTATTATCGATATTAATTTATAAAAATATGTGACATTTTTCTTCAGGTGCTGGAAAAACGCATACATTTTTCGGGCCGGATGGTGCTATGGAAAGTATTGGTGATTGCATCAGATCTGGCATTGTTCCAATGGTAACCGGTGTGGTCGTTCGAGCTTGCATGGATTTGTTATCAGCAAAAGAATGTATGGGGAAAAGGGGTATCAGTCTTACAATCACAGCCCAGTTTATTGAAATATATGAAGAACAGGTTTTATTTTCATTTAAATATGGTGTTTTGTATCATATGATGATAAACTTCAATCCTCTTATAGGCAATAGATTTGCTCACTGGTCGAAATGTTAATATCCGCCGTGAGACTGGTGAAGTAGTGGGAGCACATAATGCAGTAATTGATTCAATTGATCAAATGGTTCATTTGCTTGAATCTGGTCATGCTAGAAAACGATTTGCAAGTACTGCAATGAACGATCGCTCTTCTCGATCTCACACAGCCTTGATTGTTCAGGTTATGCAAAAAATAAACCAGCACGAAATAAAAAACTTCAGCTGCAAAGAAGAATTGAAGAATCGTGATCAAACTAATGATAAACTTATTAAGTCTAATTTGCATCTGATTGATTTGGCTGGAAGTGAACGTATTAAAAAGAGTTTGGCGACTGGAAATACTATGAGAGAGGCAGTCGGTATTAATTCCTCTTTGTTCGTATTAGCAAAGGTTATATCAGCTTTAACGAAGGGTAATGCTCATGTTCCTTACTATGAATCGAAGTTAACTACACTTTTGAAAGGAGCATTTGGAGGAAATAGTCGCACAACTGCTATTATCAACTGTCGCTCAGATGATGTTAATTCTGACGAAACTTTAGAATCACTTCGTTTCGGTGAACGTTGTGGTATGATATCGAATCAGATGCGTCAAATGGCATCGTCTTATTCTTCTACTATGGAAACCATCGATAAAGCACTCCACACTTTTCAATCTCAAATAATATCATTGGAAGCCAGAGGAAAACAACATCTTACCTCGTATAAAAATCTTGTTAACTCTTACCATGAATTAGAGAAAAAGAAAAATGAATTGCTTCATATGAATGGGAAATTAAAATAAATCTACTTTTAGATATACTTTAATTGACGATTTACAAATCAAACTGTAAAACATTATGTGTTTCACTTTTTATTTCATTTAAATTATTATATTTTTCGCTTTTATATCATTCTCTTAAGTTATAGTAGGAGGACTATCAATTTCAATAACTATTATTTTTATAAATGATTATGTCTTTCACACGCCACATATCAATATAAGTAATAGTTACTATAACCAAATCATAATTCATAATTGATATATACCAGTACTAATATTTTTTTTTAAATCAAGTACAAGCAAACTCTGTTGGCGTGCGATAACATTATAAAACTTTTTATTTAGACGTAACTCTTCTCTAAGTTATACATATCATTTATCATCATGCTGAACTAATTTGGAATGTTTCATTCGGTTTTTGCAGCACGAATTTGTACTAGAAAATGTTAAAACAATGAATGAACGAATGAATGAAAAATTATGATAACTATAGTGTTTAAGATCATAATCAATCATTTATATTCTGTAAGGCGGTAATGCATAGAGAAATAAATATCAAATGCTAATTTATATTGATTAAAGCGAAACGGTTGCCACGTATTTCGAATATCCAAAAATCCATTTTTTCTCGTTCACCGGAAAATTTGTTGTGTTGGCTGCTTCGTTGTTCCATATATATTCAAAAGTCGGTTTGGTAACACAAATCATATATTACAGTATAAAATCTGCAAACTTTTGAAATTTGTTACATTGATATTTGTGATTCGTGAATTGAGAATAAAGATAACACAGTCAGTCTCAGTCTATAATCTATAAAAAGCATCACCATATCACCATATATACTTTATCACTGTCACAATCCAATAATGATTAATTCTGTCTCATCACTCTTATTTCACAACTCAAACGAAGATTTTGAATTAATGCAGTACAATTCATCTGCTTCTTCTTCTGCTTCTTCGTCCCCGAAATCATCATCGTCACGAAAAAAGGTTCGGTTTGAAGATGAGAAAAAAATCCAAAGTGTACTGTTTGTACCAAACAAATATGAATTCGTTGAAGAAGGTACAAAAGAAGATATATGGTACAGTGCAGAGGAATATCAAAAATTTTATTCAACTGTAAAAATTCAAATACTATTCATAATGACAAAAGGGTTTACAGATAATCATCGAGAAGCAAAACGAATATTAACTAGATGTGAAACAGGAGATTTTATAAAAGAATATCAAGACAACAAAAGTTCCAATAAATTAACAAGTTTCGTCAATTATGTTAGATGTGCTGTATGAGTGGAATATTTAGTTAGCGCCTTTGAAGTTAATGGTACTGTGTGTGGGGAATTATTTGTTGTTGCTCGAACTTCAAATTTAAATTTCTTTGAAAGCAAGCGCATCAATTTCTGAAATAGAAGTGCCGTTTGAACTGATAGTCTTAATGTCGTAATCATTTAAATTTTAGAAAATATCTGAAAATTTATGGTATGTTTTAACGCATTCGATTGGATAGTTCATAATATATATTTATAGGCAATATTTATATTTGATGGTACATTATTTGGATTTCATAATTCAAACAGATAAAAAATAGTATTTAATTATATAATCCGATAGCCTTTATTCCCAATGCTATCTCTTGTTGTGGTGTATTTCTTTTGTTGATGTGTAACAAAAACTGTAATTGCTTTATTAATCATCAAGAGATATGATAAGATATTAATTTTTCTCTTTTCAATATAAAATACAGTAAGTCAAAAATTAATCTATTAATCATATCGCATTCATAGCACATAGCACCCTAATTTTAATGTAGAAATATTGTTACCACCATTTTTCAACAGTCGAAAAAGTTGTTTTTGATTTTTCGTGATTTTTTACAACTCGGAACTGCTTGTAAACTTATTATTAAGGTGAAGTTAAATTCATTCATTCATTTATTGTTGAATAAAAGATACGGATGTACGTACCATACGGTGGTTGGGGTTAAGTGGTTAATACATGTGTTGTGTGAAAACATAAAGAAGCAGAAGTCAGTATATTGCAATTATTCCATAAATTGTTATTAGAAAAAGGTTTTTACAATGACAAACATGCTGATAATATTATTGGGATTACAGGCGTTGTGTACATCTTCCTACTTAACCCGTCAAGGTAATTGAAGTTGTGTGTAATTCTCACTCAGTACTATATAAATGTAATTATAATTTTATATAGTGCTGAAAGCATCGATAACAGAAGCTAAATTGTACACATTTGATAAATCAGCAGTTATTTTCAATGAAGCGAAAGTAAGTTCATTTTTGGATAATTAACTGTAAATGTATTTAAACAAGATTTCTACTGTAGACGTTGATGCCAGGAGGAGTAAGTTCACCAGTTCGAGCTTTCAAGTCTGTTGGTGGAGAACCAATTGTTTTCGAAAAAGTAAAAGGAGCATATGCTTGGGATGTGGATGGGAATAAATACATTGATTATGTTGGAAGCTGGGGCCCAGCAATTGTTGGTCATGCAAATGATGAAGTATTAGACACTCTTAAGGAAACCTTAGCTAAAGGTACTAGTTTTGGAGCTCCTGGTCCATTGGAAAATGTTTTAGCTAAAATGGTTATCGATGCTGTTCCAAGTGTTGAAATGGTACGATTCACAAATTCCGGTACAGAAGCTTGCATGGGTATGCTTCGATTAGTTCGTGCTTTTACTGGTCGTGACGCTATTATTAAATTTGATGGTTGCTATCATGGTCATGCAGATAGTTTCTTAGTGCAAGCTGGTTCGGGTGTCGCAACTCTTGGCTTACCTGATTCTCCAGGTGTTCCTCAAGGAGCAACCAAGGGCACATTGGTTGCAACTTACAATGATTTAGCCAGTGTAGAAACATTATTGAAAACTACTCCATGTGCAGCTGTTATTCTAGAACCTGTGGTTGGTAACTCTGGATTCATCAAACCAACCAAAGAGTTTCTTATTGGCTTAAGAGAGCTAACAAAAAAATATGGTGCATTACTTGTCTTTGATGAGGTTATGACTGGATTTCGTATTGCTTATGGAGGAGGTGCACAATATATTTGTATATTCATCTTATATTTATTTTAATCATTATCATTTATTTTGATAGCTCAAGAATATTTCGGAGTTATTCCAGATGTCACTACTATGGGTAAAGTAATCGGCGGTGGACTTCCAGTAGGAGCATATGGTGGAAGAAAAGATATCATGCAATTAGTTGCTCCAGCAGGTCCAATGTATCAAGCAGGAACTCTCTCAGGTATATTTTCTATAGAAGACTTTATTGTGTGGTTGAAAATAATAAAGAAATTTTGGATTTTGAATTCACAATAATTCGCAATCTTCTACAATTTAGATTGAATCTTAATCAATTAGTGTTATTAAATCTTAGTGTATTAGTTTATACAATAATGAATTGATGCTTTATTAGATGTCATAATTATTTTTAGGCAATCCTTTGGCCATGGCTGCAGGTATTAAGACATTGGAAATCTTAAAGAGGCCAGGATCTTACCAACATTTGGAAAAAATTACTTCTAAATTAATCAATGGTATTTTAGCAGCTGCCAAAGAACACGGACATGATGCAACTGGAGGTAGTATTAGTGGAATGTATGGATTTTTCTTCGCCAAAGGACCTGTTAATTCGTTCGTTGATGCATCAAAATCTGACTTGAAGAAATTCGCCAAATGGCATCGAATGATGTTAGAAAGAGGTGTCTATTTGGCTCCTTCACAATATGAAGCAGGATTTACCTCACTTGCTCATACTGAAGAAGATATTGACCGAACTATTCAAATTGCTCGTGAAGTGATGAGCAAATTATAATTGTGATACTATAATGTTATAATTCTTACAATGATGGGTTTTATAAATTAAAATGGTGTTTTATTATATAAATTTTATGTTTTATTTAAATTTTTGTGATTCCTTCAAAGAGTAATAAATTGTAATGCTCATACATATTATGGGAAAGGATTGTTAACCTATTATCAATAATCATCATAGTATACATGTTCCAGTGTCAATCCTTCTGGAGGAGCCGGCATTGCTTTATTATCATGTCTCGAATATGAATTATCGTTTAACAGCTTAATAAGATCCAATTCCTTCATACTTCCATTTGCAACATGAAAACAAGTGCCAACAATACATCTAATCATTTTATATAATGCTGACTGAATTTTGAATTCTATCCTATAATAACCACTCATTTCCTCTTTGATCAGAATAATCGAATGTATAGTTCGAATCGTATTAAATTCTATAAGATTGTTCGCAAATGCTTTTGTCAACTCATCAACATTATTCGCAAATGCTTTAAAATTATGAGTACCAATAAAATGTGATAAGCATCTCTCAAATATTTGCATATCTGTTTTCATCCAAACATGAGCATAATATCGTCTTAAACAAGGATCAACATATGAATTAGTGCAAAACCTGTAACTATACATTTTTCCTTTTGCAGAGCCAGTTGCATGAAAGGCTTTAAATGGTGCCAATGATACGTTAAATATCTTTATATCATCAGGTAGCATCCTATTCATTGAATACTCAAAATGACTATAATCTAAAGTAGGATCAGCTAAGAAATGAATTGTTTGACCTTTTGAATGTACTCCCATATCAGTTCTGCTGGCTCCTGTTACTTTCGTAACACAATTAAGTCTTTTTGAAAAATTATTATTTAATACACCTTGAACAGTCCTTTTCTTTTTCAATTGATCTTGCCATCCATGAAAACTAGTTCCATCATACATTACACGAGCAACATATCTGACTCTCATGCTGCTATTCCAGTCTCTATCATTATTATTAACTTCATCGTGCAATAAACTATTATTAACAACATTTTCATCGTGAATTGCATTATTATGTTCATCTACAGACAGCTGAGAATTATAAATTCTTGATTGAAAATTAATATATCTCATATCGTACGTGTTGATGCCAGGGATGATGTATTCATTACTTAAGGTTGGTCCAAATTGATGGAAACCTTCACAATTGCGTGTATTACCAATAAATAGCAACCAAAGAGTGGAAACCAATATTCTATTCAACATTATAATAAATAATAAATATCATAAATTTCGACAAAAAAAAAGATAAAAAGTGCTTGTTTGTCGTTTGTCGTGCAGACGATTGATAATCAGATGCAACAAGAATAGTATTTCGATTACAGATTGTTAAGTAAAATAATGGTAGATTGTGATTTGTAGTTACAGTATATCCCAGTCTCTCTCTTTTCTTTTTTCCTCACCAAATCCAGAAGTGGATCCCGGATCTGGATCTATATCCGGACAAGGATACTGTTACTTCTTGAATTTGAGCTTAAATTATTTATAATAACTGATTCATTATTTACTTCTTCCTCCGTACCATTTGACCCGATGTACAGGTATTTTGTACGGCTGTTTCTCTGTTGTAAATCGTCGTTTTCAACGGTTAACACCCGTTTACGGTTTTTTTTTTTTAAACTTATATTTATTTGTAATTAATGATTACAATGCAAGCAGAAATAATAATAATACAAATTTAAGAAGGCTCAAATCGAGCAGTGAGTTGGCGAGCAGTGCCTAAATGAACGGCAAAACTTACTCGACGGTTAATTAGTTGAGCAGCTAAGTAAGGGGGGTATCCTTGAGCAGGCATTGCAGTTTACGAATGGCTATTTTGGCTTTTTGGCTAGAAACGACAGTTTTCAAACGGAACGGAGGAAGTATAAAACTTTGGCATGTTCGTGATTGGTTTAATGGTTTTCTTCCATTAATCCACCTAATTCTTGTTATCAGAAAGAGTTTAACACTTTTTCTAGAATCGGAATGATCTTAATTATTGCCAAATGTTATCTCAGAATTTCAATTGGAGTTACTGTTTGATTGTTTTAAACTGAAGGATAATAACCAAATCTGTTTTTCATCCATTAGTACATCTAGATGTATCGTTAAAACCATAAAGTAAATCCAAATTTTGAGCAAACATTTCGCTTATATTTCATAGTTTCTGGTGCAAACTTTTTTAACAGTTGTTAAATACACGATTTCTCAGAAAAAAACAGTAAACCAACAAACCAAACCACGAACAAAAGCTAATTAATTGCATACCAGGTATTAGCTCAATAAAAAATATAATTTAATCGCAAATATATGAGTAATAGAGGAATGATAAAATTGATAGAACGCAACAATGTAGAATAAGCTACCTTATTGGAAGATTGAATGAATGAATGAATAAAATTCTGTAATTCTTATAAAATATTCTCATATGTCCATGTATCATTCTCATTACATGAGTCATGTAAATTTTAAAAAATACGTTTATGAAATGAGAATTAGTTATTATGAAGTTATGTTAACAATGGCTGGTTTTTCGCGAAAGACTAAAATAAATATTTAAAAGGTTTATTTTAAATCACAAATTAATGTCGATCAAACGAAAGAATCGTCACGACATTATCATATAAATAATAATAATATTATACCAGGTATCATATAAATTATGATGGAGAGTAGAATCGAGAATTATGAGAAGCTACGTTTCCATCAGACATATCAAATCATTTACACGGATAAGCTTTGGAAAGGTTTTATAAAGCTTTTTGCTGCTTCAGTTAGCTCGTCTATCATTTCATTATGACCATCACCGTTATTTATGTTCAGACTTCCTTGAGCGAGTGAAGGACTCCCGCCTCCTTTCCCCCCTTTGCTCTGCAGCACAAATGACACCCATTCATTCGCTTTTAATCCTGATTTCTTCTGTTCATCATTGGATACATAGCCAAACACAGTCAATTTGCCAGTGTACTCTATTGGTAAATCAGACACTTCATAGCTTAAAACAATGAATGAAAGCTGGTCATTACTGGCCTATGATAGCATGGGAAGAAATAATAATATTATAATAGTAAATGCGTGTAATGGAATATAAAGAAACTGTAAAGTACAACCCCCACCAATTGTATCACATATACATAATTTAAAAAAATGCAAGTAAAACATCATAATTATTCGAATAAAATCAAACTTGAAATCTGAATATCAACTTCATATTACAACACCACGTCACGTCTTGTCATGGCATAGCACGGCATGACATGGTTTGTATGGTAGTTATAATACCTTTTTGATGCCTTCGATCAATCGCTTGATCGCTTTCATATCAGACCCAATATTCACATTCAGAACAACCAATCTTTCATTTTTTGATAGAATTACTTCCACATTCTAAACAATCAAACAAAATTATCATAATTACTGATATGTTATTATTATTTGTTACAATTATTATAGTTTTCTATAACTATTATTATTTGTATTATTATGTAGTATCAATTGTTTATATCATAATAAGCTATTATTTCACCTGCAAAGTCATCTTCACGATTTCATCCACTCTTTTCATCACAGCATTATTTTTCAACGATGATACTTCCTTTTGAAGGGTATCAATAGTTTGTCTCACACTTGTTTTGGTGACTTGAGAAACATCCTCTGCAATATTCCATAAAGCTCTACATATAACAATCAAAATAACTCAAACATGGCACACAGGGGTATTCGTAAATATGGTCATAATCATCATAGCAATCATACCGTAGCGTTTTCATGTCACTTTCTATATTTTCCAAATCGCTCATACTTGTTGCAGCGGAAGTTTTTTTCATATCTCCGACTACTGACATAGCTGCATCTGACAGCATTTTTCCTTTAGCGATTGATTTGACTGCTTCTGATCCAGTGATTGCTGATATGCGTCGAATACCTTTAGCGACTGCTGTCTCTTCTACATTAAAATAGACATAATAACATACATTATAACAAAAGAGACAAACCAAAATGTGATGCAATGAAATGTACATATTGTATTTCAAATATAAAATAACAGATAATACTAATAAAAATGAAATGATTCAAAAAATTATTTTCATCACATTTTCAAATCCTTATCTTATTTTTGATCAACCCTACCTAACACTATAAACGCTTCTGCTTGATCGGTATTGGTTATATGAGTCCCACCACAGAACTCAACAGAATAATCGACCCATTCTTCAGAATCAGCTCGCTTAATCAAATCATCCACCTACAAGCGACCAATGAAATCGTTATAAATAATAATACAAATAATATATAAATTATAAAAATGTTATCAGGATCACAACATACCCGTGGACCAACAGAAACGACTCTGACCGGATCCGGATAAACTTCTCCAAATACTGCTCGAAGACCATTTATTTCTAACGCGGACTTGAGAGAAACAACCTTGGTATCGACAAACAACTTTTTTCTAGTCAAAACAATTCACAAAATATAAATAATTACATATGACTGAAGCACATGTCATACGGTAACGATCTGCTACAATACCTGATCACATCATTGACCACTTGTTCGATTTCTTTTAATTCGTCCAATTGAACTCCTCGATTCAAACTGAAATCAAACCTTCGCAAATAAAATAAAATAACAATTATATCTCATCTCCATATGATAAACTGTGTGTTAATAAACTTTATTATTATTATTATTATTATTATTATTATTATTATTATGTTAATTTATTAATTAAACTAAAATTCGACAATGAATAAATCGAATTGCTTTGTTATTACTCTGACATATCATTCCCATGGATATATTGTATCGATCAATAGAAATATGTCATTACAGAACAAGCTCACAATTAAATGATGACGAAGGTAAACATATATCATTCACGATATGATGAGCTTAAGTATGAACCACTAAGATCATGAAAATCTAAAATAAGTATCATCATGATTCGGTATCATCACAATTAGGGATATTGTGACATGAGAAGTGGTGTCTAACTTTGACTACCATAATACTGATAATATTACCTAAGCTTATCTTCCGTTACAGCTGAACCTTTTTGAATAACATTCTCTTTTAAAACCTTACATTTCAATCATAATAATAATAAAGTAATTAATTAGTGACATATACTCCGCTTAGTATCACATAAACACACGGGTCAAAAGGTTGTGCTTGTCAATAACATAAATCAAGCCCAACATCACACAGAAAAAAGTTTTTCTTATTTTGTCGAGACGCATGCATATCAAATACTTAAGCTTTAGCTTCGTGTGAATGCAGTGTATTAACAGGGGATATTTGAAGGGGAAAAATGTGGATTCAAATTAAATTTCTGTTTAAAACACGGAGGCTCTTAATAATAATACAATATTCGCTGAACACACTCTTAACTATCGTGTGGATCACTCACAACAAACTAATGATAATGAGACGCTTTCTATACTAACCTTTCTTAAAGCGAAATTCAACACGTGAGTCATGGTGTGATTCACAGCTACTTTTCTTCTACGATCAACTCGAGCATCAACTCTAGACCCTACTTTTAACCCATTCAAACTAGTCATATCACCAACAGGTGAACAAGTATGCAGCACATATCCGCCGTACACCTAAAGCCAGTAGCACCGAACAAATCATCAAACAGTCAATACGAGGAGTATAAACTGAACCAGAGAGTATGACGTACCTGAACATCTAAAACTTCTAATTGCACTTCTTTGCCATCATTGTTAATGAACGTTATGATTCCGTTGTCTGGTGCTTGTCCTCCTGACTCGGCATAGAATGGAGTAGCACTTAATACGATCCCAACCGAATTGGTGTCATCGCTAATCTCATCAACGGGTCCCTTCTCGGTATAGATTGCTTGTATTTTAGTTCCAATCAATGGTAAACAGGTATCTTCGCCTAAAGTATATTTAAACGAATCATCGGTTGGGGCGATATTCGCTTTATTAAGATTAGCGATATCATCCACGCCTAAGGCTAGCATAGCTCTTCCTGCAAGTCTTTTAGTGCGAGTTGCAGTTCGGCTTCGTTCTTTTTGAGTATTCATTGCTAGCTGGAAACCATTCAAATCAACTTGAAAGCCATTTTCTGCAGCAATTATTTGAGTTAAATCAATCGGGAATCCTAGTGTGTCATACAAATAAAATGCTTTCTCTCCGTCGATTACTTGTCCACCAGAAGACTTCACTTCATTCATAACCTCTCCAAAATACTTAACCCCTTTCTCTAGCAAGTATGTGAATGCCATTTCTTCCTCCGTGATTAGAGCCATCACATCGCTTTTCTTCGCCAGTAATTCCGGGAAAGCTCCTCCTGTTACATTTCATTCCAATGTTAATGTAAGCATGTCAAATATTTATTAGCACAGATTTATTTTTTGTTTTCGAGGGCAAAAAAGAAACGAATGCACATATTCAAACCTATATGCGTTGATGCACATATGCGTGGAAGAAATTCATTGATTGAGAATTAGGTATTCGTATAATGTATGCTATCACATTGAACAATAGAATAATAACGATGTTTGGAATCTTATTTGATTCTAATCGCTTGTAATAATGGGATTAAATAAAAGTTATATGATAATAATTATCACAGAGGCTTTGTATTAAAGTATCAGTTACGAGTGGTATATACCTAGTTGCTGTCCAACAATAGGCACGAGTTGAGAAAAGAAACCGGGTTTTGCTCCTAAAGTTTGAATGCCATACCGCACAGCTCTTCTTAGAATCCTTCTCAGCACATAACCCCTTCCTTCATTGGAAGGAACTGCACCATCAGTTATAGCAAATGTTAATGTGCGAACATGATCAGCAACTACTCGATATGCGGTGTCTCTGAAATATAATGATAAGGTTTAATTATAATTACAGATATTATAATAATTATAAGAAGTAGAAATATCAATGTATCTCGACGAAACATGAAAAATGTAAATAAAATCGTAATTGTATTTATTATTATTTTGTGAAAATTGAGTATAAACGATTCTTAGATGAATATATTCAAAATTTAGAAAACAACTTCAGCACATTATATACCTATAATTTTGAGCTGCGTCTTCATCACCAAGCTTCCCCTGGTAAGGTTTGCATCCAATAATATTCTCGATGGCTTTGAATATCGGCATAAACACATCCGTATCATAATTTGACCGCTTGTCTTGAAGGATGGAGGTCAATCTTTCTAACCCCATGCCTGTATCGATATGCTTGTTTGGAAGTTGTCGGAGCTCTCCATTTAATTCTCGGTTATATTGAATGAAAACAAGGTTCCAAATTTCAATTACATCAGGATCATCAGCATTCACAAAAGCAGCTGCAAATTACACATAATCAAAACAATTTTATCAACTAAATTATCTAATGGAATCATTATCATATAACTCATCAATTAAACATAAGCAATTAATTCACAAAAATCATACCAGCGTCCCTTCCACCTATTCTGTCGTAGTGAATTTCAGAGCATGGACCACAAGGTCCAGAATCACCCATTTCCCAGAAATTGGCTTTCTTATCGAATGGAAGAACTCTCTCGGCTGGTAAATATTTCAACCAATATTGTCTTGCTTCATCATCACATGGTAAGCCAAGTGATTCATCACCAGCAAAGTATGATGCATAAAGCCTATTTGGATCTAACTGATAAGTATTGACTAGTATATCATAAGCCCAATCAATAGCCTCCTTTTTAAAATAATTGCCAAAAGACCATGTCCCAAGCATTTCAAAGAAAGTGTGATGGTAAGTGTCTTTTCCAACATCGTCCAAATCATTATGCTTTCCACCAGCTCGAATACACTTTTGACTATTAACAACCCGAGTTAATGATGATAGTGGACTTGAAGGGTCCACAGTCCCGATGAAAATTGGTTTAAACTGGTTCATACCAGCATTCGCAAATAGCAACGTTGGATCATTAACTGGAACGCAAGGTGATGATTTATAATTGATATGATTATGTTTTGAAACGAAATAATCAACAAAAGCTGTACGAACTTGATCAACAGGCCATTTTATGTCACTTTTAGAATCACTCATCATACAAAGTATTTTCGAAGTTGAGCATTTGAGATTTAAACCTGAAATGATTGGAACCAAAGACTTAGTTGGTTTTCGTGCAATTCTTAAAGAATATACGCTTGATAAAAATATGACTGACATTATTGTAAAAAATGATGATATCATTCTATGTTGTGATAAGAAAACCCAAACACAGAAACTTACTGCACCTTACACCATCAGTTACTAGCCGTAAAATATATACATTTTACAGTATACGATGCGATATTGTTACAGTATACAGTATAAATTATGTGTTTCTTCAACCGTTTTAACGCGATTTATATCACAAGATAAAGAAAAGAAGGGGTTGTCGGTTGCTGGAATAAAATTTTAATCGTGGACTTACTATTAATTAATAAAAGTTAATATAATAATATATACTAGTAGTACATATCCGCTAAACATGGTTACTGATATTGTGCAAATTGTACTAAATCACACTATCAACATCACATATCACACTTCCTATTTTTCTTTTTAAATTAAAATATTGATTTAAATCGAGTAGAAAGTAGAAAGTTTATAAATATTAGGTTTGTTAATTGGTTGTAAAGTAATACTGCGGTATATTTTATCATGTAGTGTTTTTTCATTATTATTAATTTTACTTCCAGGGCTTCTGCTGTAATCTGCTAAGTTAGTGGCAAGTGGCTAGTGGCTGTAATCTGTGATAATAAACGCAAAACAATTTCTTTTCAATGTGGGACGGGAACAAGCTATGATTAATTTGGATAGTTTGATGTATATATGTATGCACCATCAAAGATCCAATGGTCAAATAATAATGAAGCACCTAATATTTTTCATACTAGCATCAATTTTTATTAAATCATCACTCATTTCAAATGATAAAATGAAATATTGTCCTGTTTCTCAATTGATCAATACTTCAGTTGATGGATTGCATCCATATCCCTATGATTTGTATACTATTTCCAATATGAAATATGACGTTGACTTAATCCGATGTGACTCACATTCAAAATCAGCTTCAATTCATACTTGTCCATTACAACTTAAAGAATGCCCTATTCAGCAAGAAAATATTGAAGATGCTATCTATCAAACTAATTATCTACATATCAAACCTTATTATTTATGTGCTTTAAGTTCAAAACTGAATGATCCCAATGCTACTATTGTCATATTACTATTCGGTGGATCAGTTACTTGCGGTCATCTAGCACAAGGATGTACATGCAACAAAGAAAAAGAACCTCTCTGTAAACAGTTTAATTTGAAAGACTTAACTGAAAGTCCAACAAAGGAACTCTTAACAACTGACGCTACTTACTGCCAATGGAGTATGTATTTCAAGAAATGGTTATATTCGATTAGTTTGGCTAAAATTGTATTTTTGAATTATTGCATGCCAGCTTCTAATGTGGCTGCAGTTAGCCCTAACTTATTATTGCTAATGCAGAAGAATGGCTTTAATTATTCAAGTTTTGATTTAGCTCTAATAGACTACTCACCAAATGATGCTTTTCATCTATGGAAAAGAAGAGGTTTGTAGCCATAATCTATTTATTATGTAATAATAATTACTGTGGCTTGCATGTAAAATATGTTTATTATGTGTGTGGTGTGGTGGTTGTGATCGTATCTGTGCTCTGCCTCATATAGGTTATTATGAAATACAAGTTGGAATGGAAGAAATGGTCCGGAAGCTGCTAATGCTCAATGAAATAAAGCATGATTTGCACGAACGAATAAGCCAAGGTCAAGGAGCAGTAATATTATTGGAGATGTATCCATATTCTTCTTATCTGAATAAAACTAGACTATCTGCTCATCCGGTCCAATTCGACGATAATGACTATGCTCGAATTTATCATAATCTTGCCAAGCATTATAATATTCCGATATGGTCGTATAGAGACGTCGTTTGGTCGGATCATATTCAAACTAATCAGCACAAACTGTATGATATCATCAATTTTAACAATAATGAAGGGACGGCAGAAAATCTTCATCCTCCATGGCATGTCCATTTGTTTTATGCTGATTTATTAACTTCCATTATGATCAAGGAGATGGATCGCTGCAATGATACTACCGCCACTACAACTGCCAGTAAGAATACGATTGACCATAAACTGACAGTAAGGTCAAAGACAACACTACCTGACCGTTTATTCAAGCCATCCATGAATGCATCTTGTGACGAATCATTTTCTAGGAATCCACTTCTAAGCATGTCATCAAATGATGCATTGCATGGAAAGTTAATGAATAATATCGGGTCATTGGCGAGTAGTTCGGACGGTACATGGAGGTTGTATGAAGATAGGCCTGGTAAATCTGGCTGGATTAGCGAATTTAGCAATAGGAGTGCTGTGTCTAACGGGTCGGAAGTTCATAATTTAACATTTTACACATCACCATTATCGAATTTCGTCAACATAAGCAGCGGTATTCTACGAGAAGATTATGCATTGCATGTAGATTACTTGAGTACGTATGCTAATGCTGGTAAAATCAAAATAATGATCTGTGGCGAACAAGTCGGAGTGATCGATTCCTTATGGCGAGATTTCAAGAATTATCGTGTCTCAACCATATCTCATACAATCATCCCTTTGAAACTGATGAAAACATGTCATAATATTATCAATTCCACAGTCGATTATAGTCAATCACATGAAGTGATAGGAATTTCATTCATTCATCAAAATAAGCCTGAATGTACGTTTTCACCTGTTTGTGCTCAAAGAAGTCAATCGAGATTAAATCAGAAGTTTAAATTAATCGAATTGAGTTTGTGTGTAACATTACCACCACGGTGATCAATCATAATTCGAATGATTTGCTTGTGATTCAAACATGAACTATGTCGCAAATGAATATTAACATGGTGTAGGGATACTGGGATATAAAGAAATATTACTGCCGGGTCAGAGGTGTTGTGCGGTGATAAACCAAAAGCAAGCTCTAGTTATACCATAATGCACAATAATATCATAATCTACATGATAACAAACTGTTACTCTCTATATATTCTAGAACGAATATTAATATAATAATTAATTATTATAATATATCACTAAATAATATTCGATACACATCTCACTCATTATAATTATGACATGTTAGAATATCTCCGAGTGGGAGAATTATAATTATTGGCATTATTGGAAGAATAATTATTTGTGTTTGCATTGTTTTGTCGCAAGGTATCTTCCACTTCTCTCCATATTTCTTCGAATTTAGAATTAATATCAAAGTTTGCATTGCTATTGGTAACCCTTTATTATATCATAAAACAAATAATATTAATAAAATAATAATAATAAATAAATTATAAAATGATAATATTATAGTATTATTTTGTGTTGATTAATTTAATTAAATGAGATATTTTAAAGTTTCTCTTCTGAGCACTTCTCCAGCGTCAATTAATATGACAGTACATGTTATTACTTAATGAACAAAGGAAATCAACAGAAAACACGAACCCTTCTTTTGTAGATAATGAATCTATTAAAATTCTCTTGGATAGCTCCGTTGAAGATTAAAATCAATATCAAGTCATCAGAAATGTAATTAGAATTATTAGAATTAACTTAAACCGCTTTTCCAGAAGGAAATGTTGAAAGGCGATTTTATCGTATTATCATTTTACAAGTTATGTCATTATACAGTTTTAGATTCCTCATATAATATATATTATTATTATTATTATTATTGTTATTATTGTTATTATTATTATTATCATTATTATTATTATTATTATTATTATTGTTATTATTATTATTGTTATTATTATTATTATTACTATTATTATTATTATTATTATTATTATTATTGTTATTATTATTATTGTTATTATTATTATTATTATTGTTATTATTATTATAATTATTATAATTATATATTATATATTATTATATATGTATTACTGTACTAATATGAATTCATTTATTTTTAATTATTATTTTATCAAAAGTTATGATTAAGAATTGAAAAACATGTTCATAGAGAGTTATCTGGAAAATATTTATTATTTTGTGTACAATTTGTAACTTTTTATAATTTTTATTGCTATATTGTAATTGTAATAAATATAATAATTTAAAATAAATGAAATCATATTAGTGCACTAATACATATATAATATGAGGAATCTAAAACTATATGCTGACACAACTTGAAAAAGCTAAAATCGCCCTTCAATTTTTTTGTTGGTTTTCTGAATAATCAATAATCACACCAAATCAAACCATTCATTCTATCTACATTATCTACATTATTCACATCATTTACATGTCATTATTAACATGTCATATCTGATGAAGTGAATGAAATGAGATGACATATGAAAAAAATAAAGTGAAGCTTCGATTGACATAAGAAAAACTATCCATGAAAATTAAAAAGGATTCATCATATCTATGTGCTTCTTAAAGAAATTGAATTGTTTACGGTATGGTTTTCACTCTCAAATTATCCATTTTCAAAAACCACTCGTAATACCGTATCATAATATTTCAAACTGTAAAACTAAAGCATTTATTTTTGATAATAATAATAATAATAATAATAACTATAATAATAATAATAATAATAATAATAACTATAATAATAATAATAATAATAATAATAATAATAATAATAATAATAAT
>VKHH01006159.1:0-25234 GCA_015144975.1 Epipyxis sp. PR26KG
TAGTAATAATTGATTAATATAAATGTTGGAATTGTTATAGAATATTTTATTTTTTTTATTATCATAATTAGTTATTTACATACCGGTATGAGTTGAATCAATTGAGTTATATATAGTAATATTCAATTTGGAAAGCCCTCGAAGGGGCTTGGAAAGGATCAATAGATTAATATAGTTATATTTATTTAATTTAAGGGGGTTCTTTCATTATAAACGAAACATCTATATATTATACATAGACAGTTGGAAGGGGGGGGGGGTTGGAGTGCATATAATCATTTTATGAATGATTTCGATAATATTGAATTGAAGTTAGAATTTATCCAATTGAACTCATCAATCGAATCAGACAGCGGTCACATTGGATTACATTTCATTTTTTTCTGCTAAGAACTACAATAATGCAAAGCAGGAAAAATATTCAAAATTAAGTACTTGGTACTATAATAAATGATAATTTTAACATTAGAAATTTATATGACATCCATTTATAATGATATACATTATTTCACATATATTCAAAACTTCAAAATCAAATTATTCTCTTTTTTTGGAATCTTTTTCTGTTGGTAAATGATCTCTTATAGAACTCTTTGGCTGAGCGTCTGACATGTTATCATTAATATTTTCTCGATCTGATATTATGGGAGTTGGTAATTTTAATCGACCACTGCTTGGCGAAGTAAGCTCTGCTCGAATATGAGCTGGAAGTCGTTTCCTTAATTTATTAGAATCATCTTGGTCTACCATCATTTGATAATGCTGAGCAAAATGGGATATACATGAAATAAAAAATGCAAATAAGAAAAAAGCCATAAATGTTTGCCACCAAAACATGAAAATATCTGCTGCTTTACTCGAATTGTCATCTTTAATTATATTGCCTTTAGACAGCTGTTGAAAGCTTTCTCTACTGTCTTGTATAACCTCATGAATCCATTTATCCATATCCAATGCATCTGGTGTGAGCTGTTGAAGTATTCGAATAAACATTTCAACATGTTCTTCACTAACAAACAAAAAAACAAATAAATAAAAAAATATAATCAAAATAATATATTTTTACTACTATTTACATAATAAATACCGTACAATTAACATACCTACACAAAATTACATATAGTATTGACTGATAAGAGTTTCTAATAATAGCTTTTCCAATAAAAGTTGCTGAAAAAAATGTCCAAAATGGCATAAGAAAGTGTCCACAGCAAATACCACAAAGATCAAATGCAATGTTAGGATATGAGGCCATGACGAGCACACCATAAAATCCATGAGTTGAAAGAAATTTTATCATCCATACCTTAGCTTTATTCACAAAAGCCCATTTAGAGTTAGCTTCAAGTTCTTCGGGTATTTCATCTTTTTCAGACGTGCCAGCTTGAATAGCTGCAAGTCTAGCCGCTCGAGTCATCCAATAAGGAGGAATTTCCCCAATAGCCGTTCCTGCACTTTGCAGAAAACAAATTAGAATAACTTTCCTCCAGCATCCATATATTGTTACTGGAGTTGCATCAGATCTTATTATTGGTGGACATTTGAAAAGAGTTTTTGGTGATCTAAACCATATGTCTGTTTCTGACTCAAAGTCAAGTGTTTTACATGTTTGAGCGACTAAACAAACTTTTATTATATGAGGAAAAAGAAATAAAACACCAGATTGAAGACCACTACCAAGTCCAATTGATGAAAGTATTCCTAAACCAACCCACCAAACTAAATATTCAATAACAAATTCAAATTGAGCAATAAATCTTGAATGAGGACCAGAAATGTTGTCCAATATCAACCATATCAAAAACACTGGAGCAAAAACGTACAAGAAAAATGCATGAGATAAACAATATTTGGTACAATATAAGCAAAATGAGCAAGCAGCTAATATAAATATGCGCAATGTTTCTATTGGTCGTTTGAAGAGGGTCAGAGTTTCTCGCTTTTCTTTTCGAAATTGATCAAAGTTACTGATTTGCTGCGCTGTAATTGAGCCATTACCATTCAGAAGCAGCAATGTATCTGAATACTGCATTGTTTACAAGAAATACTTCCAATTTATGCTAACATCAGAATTTTGTGATATTTTTTTGAAAAATGTTCGAAACTTCCAATCAAAGAGGGGCTTTCTTCACTGGGATTCATCCACTTCTACCATCATCATGAACTACCGTGAATGAATGAATTAATAGAGTAAATCAAAAAACAAGAGGAAAAAGCTAAAAAGCTAAAAAATATAGCAATCGTTGGCGAAAATTAATTATGATTCCAATACTGTAACAAGGACAAGGACAAAAGCTACCTTCTCTATAGATAAACTATACAATTTTTTTTGTTAATTGACAACTTTAACACGTTGTTCGAAAGAAAAAAGCTTTATGCAAAGATAATATTGAATTGAGAATACATTAAGTTCAAGGCGAATTTAATTCATAACATATGTTTAAAAATTAATCTTAATCCATCCGGTCGATTCATTAAACACTGCTTTCACAAAATTTTCTTTTTTTAACACCAGTTGAATCATCTACCATATCTATATCAAGATCATCATTATCGTTTCCTATAGCGTGTTTATTCATTTCATAATTATTATCAATTGCAACCATCTGATCGATCTGAATATTTTCAACATTATTATTATCACTATCATTATTATCAGTGTTATTTGCATTCACACTTGCTATTTGCTTTGTTACCATTCGCTCCATTATATCCTTGAACAAGTATTTCAAATCTTGATTATTATTCGTATCAAGATTTGATTTGAATATACATAACCAACGATTATTATCATCTTCTTCTTGTTTATTAGTATTAATATTATTATCATCATTACTAGTATTATAATTATTGCTATTATTATAATTATTATTATTATCATCATTACTATAGTTATTATTGTTATTATTATTATTATTGTTATTATTATTATTATTATTATTATTATTATTATTATCATCATTACTATAGTTATTATTGTTATTATTATTATTATTGTTATTATTATTGTTATTATTATAATTATAATTATTGTTATTATTATTATCATTGTTGTTATTATTATTGTTATTATTATTATTATTATTATTCTTATTATTATTATTATTATTATTATTATAATTATTGCTATTATTATAATTATTGTTATTATTATTATTATCATTGTTATTATTATCATTATTATTATTATCATTATGAAACAAATAATCTCGAATTTGCATGAGTTCATAAAACACAATAGGATTTGATCCTCTACTATAATGAGTCAGTTTCGCATCATATGTTGCTAATAATAACCTTTTCAAATCATCATTTTGTGTAAATTTAGCAAATTGTGCAACAAACATTTCTTTTTTCGATCGAAAATTGATAAAAAAATCATCATCAATTTTAATAGTATGTGGTCTTAATAAATTATTTTTATATAATCCTGATTTTCCACCTGCGGCTTTAGCAATTAAAGGATTTTTTGATATATTTGAATAAGAATCTAATGAAAATTTATAATAAAAATCATAATTATTATTTTTAAATTTTGATCCTTGATAATAATGTTCAACAGATGCCCATTGTAGATTATCAAGATAAAATGATTGAATCCAAAAATTAGATAATTTTTTTCGCCATTGTTCAAATGGATTTAATTTTTCAAATACAATGTTGATTTTATTTTGTGGAATTATTTCACCTTGACCTTGCCCTGGTAAAGGTTTATCATTTGATTTTGAATAAAACTGAAATATTATATCATTATCATACAATTTATTATTATCATTATTATCATGGTTATGATTCGAAAATGCATTATATTTGTCATATATTTGACTAATTATTTGAAAAGAATCGATTATATTATTATTATTATTATTAATCTTTAAATCGTCATTTTTCTCAACTAACAATTGTGTATTTTGAATTGGAATATAAAATCCAATTTGATTGTCATTACAAATATATTGTATTCGATGAGAATAAGCCAAAGGGAAATCTAATTGAATATCTCTTCTCAAAACCATTGATGATACTACCTTATCATCTACTACACTAATACCAACCATCGTCTTTTTGGAATAAATTGGCATGATTAAATTTTTATCATTCATAGCATTAGATGCACTAGTATTGGTTATCATAATATCATTATTATCAACTAGTTGATTTTGATCATAATTAGGAAATGAATATATTTTATTCCATCCATTGAAAATAAAATGAATTTGATTTCTTTCTTTCCATTTAGGAAACCACCTAATACATCATAATATAATACAATAACCTCATAAATAATAATATAATAATATAATAAATATAATAATAATATAATATTAATGTACTTATAATATAATAGATTTGGAAAAAACAGTCACTGATGCAAGTGCCGTACAGTGTTATTAGTATAGTTTAAGGTTTAAATAACACAAAATATAAAAAACAGGATATGTTATTATTAATCTTATTGGAAGGATTGGTCTCAACGAATAAGAGATAATTATATAAAACAAAAATTATAATAGAAATTATTTGTATTTTGTTTAGAATTCGATAATAAATTACAAAGTAATAAGAAATATAATAGAAAATGATATATTGAATATATTATATATATTACTATCTATATTATTGTATATATATCATTATATATAAGAATTATGATAATAATAAAGGATGTAAGAGGACATAATATGATATGATATATGTTAGTTATGATTGTCATAAAAGTTATTAACATAATTATTAGTTAGTAACCATCATTAGTGATAAATAATAATAACTCACCTTGGACTTAGCATTTGGAAATGATGATCTCTCATTTCATCATTTGTGATTATTTTTGTTTGATAAGCAACAGCAGCATACAACCAAAACCAATCATCATTGAAACCTTTAGGTGTGACATACAACAAGTCCCGTTTCTTCCATTCTTGAACTACTGGTAAGGCATCATTGGGAATCATATCTAGCCAAATAAATGAATAAATATTTTATTGTTATAAAATTCACATGCCATTAAAATTGTAATAATAATATAAGTTCATCTTATATATACATTTTGATTTTATGAAAAATAATTATTATTAAAATTATTATATAATATATACATTATTAATTAATTAATTATTATAATATATACATTATCTACAAAATTAATAATAACCATAGTAATTATTATGAAATATTAAATCGAACTCTATTGGGTGATTGGATGAGAGAATGATTATAAATATCATTAGTATGGTAATACGATGAAAACAATAATAATAATACATTTTATAAAATAAACAGTTTGATTGAAACAAATTGTTTTTGCTGGCATTGAAAACAATAATAATAATAATAATAATAATAATAATAATAATAATAATAATAATAAACAGTTGGTAAAAATAACTATGATAATATGATAAAAACAAAATAATATTACCAGGCAGCAAATGTCGACAATGTAATATTAGTATTGGATGATATCCTAAGCTCTCCATATGACTAATAATCTGATCTATTTGATTATAATCAACATGAGTTGGAGCACCTGCAAAGTTTTGTTTATAATAACCAACATTAGCACCATCAATCACCACATCGAATGGTTTGTGATGATAATTATTATAATTACTCAACCATAATTTGAATTCATTCCATTTATTTAATCGAGAAGTTGCTTTATATAAATCATTATTTTTATCATTATTATAATTAATTGACTTATCATTATTTTTTATATCATAATAGTCTGTTTTAATGTTATTTGTAATGTTAAAATTATTTTGATGTTCAATATTATGATTATTATGTTTTTCAATATTATTATTATTATCATTATTATTTTCATACGATAATTTCTGTAATTCTAATAATTCTTGTTTTTGTTGCTTCACTTTATTGTTGATTTTGACTGGTCTAGAGTCATTCTTCGTCACAGAAAAACTCTCTAATTGAGCTAATAAAATCTTCCTAACGGAAGGTTCTAGATCAATGGACAGTAATTGTTCATTATTAATTAACATCTTTCCTTTTTTGTCAATTGATGAGAGTTTGATTGTCCATAATAATGAAGAAGAATTATTATTTGATTTCTATAATAATATAATATAATATATAAAAAAATTGGGTTATTTTTATGGGTTTATTTGGTTATTATAATAACAAGAGATACTGATAAATATAATGTTTATAATAATAAATTTTATAAAAAACAGGAAAAAGTATAGAAATACTATATCTAATAACAATTTCTGAATAAAATAATATAAAGAATAATATGAATACTATTATTTTGGCAAAATATAAATATATTGCGTTACTTTGATGTAATCATGTTATATCTGTACTATTATTAAGTTACCTGGTTTTTTATATCAGAGACGAACCAATCTTTGATAATTTGACAAGTTTCATTTGTAATTGATGGAAAGTCATCCATTAATGCAAATAAAATCTAAATTAAATAAATATTATTATCATTCTCAATAATAAAAATCATCCTTATCCTATTCCTATTATGATAATACTAATAATTTTAATATTATTAATAAGAACTGATGAGGAAATATAATAATGAAAAGTTGGAATAATAATATAACAAGAATAAAATAATTAAAACATCATTATTATTATAGTACAATCAATCAGTTAAAGTATTCAAATGAAATATAGGCACAATAATAACTAACTTATATAAAATAATAAATAATAATTATTATTATGATTATCGATAGGTTGGAATTATGAATATAATTTTGTTACAGAACGTTGTTATTGTTGCTATTATCATGAAATATTGTTTCTTCTATTTTCTATAAAAGTTATGTTATAAGATTTATATTAAAAAAACTATTATTACCTCATAAAATCGATGATCATGTGTTATGACGCATAACTGTAGCATGTACCCATATTCTCTCTCTGATGGTTGGATATGATATTTATTTGTCATTTGATCATATAATAAGAAACATGTTTCAATATCAATAAATTCTTGACAATATATAGAATCATTAGTACTACTGAGATTGGTGTGATTATCAATATTATTATTTATAGAATTAGAAGTGGAAGGTTCTATTATCATATTTTGTTTCACAAAAAATGCGAATAATGGAGAATATGTCCTCAATTTTGGATTAATATTTTGTGAGCACATATCATAATATAAATGTAATGCTTCTTTGCCTCGACCAGATAAACAACTTCCTCTAATTACAGCAGTAAATATGGCTTCACTCATTGAGATATTGTGAGACTAAACAACAACATGAATGAAAAAATAATATTGAAAACAATCCAGTTAACAGAAACAAGAAATAAAGTCATATGAATAAAAGATACCTTCATGTCTTTATAAACAACTAATGCCGCATCAATGTTTCTTGGAGGCTCTACAGTTCTGATCGGACCATTGGTACTTCCTTGCTCACCTAACCCAGCCGTCAGTGATAACAAATTGGTATATGTATGATTATTAGGTGTGTATCCTTTGCCTTTGGCTGTAATATATGATGAGTAAGCATTGTCTAAATCCATATCCTAAGAAAGATAAAATAAGCATATAAAAACATTGATTTGTTGTGATGTATCGGTAGTGTCAGTAGCTTTTCATTACAAAGATCGATTAGATCAAAATGCACAGTAAATTCACGATAAGGAATGTGCACTGAAAATTAATACTTTCAAATATATCATCGGTCGAGTGTTCAGTTAAATAATTAACCACTAACTAACTAACAATCATACAATCATATTAAACGGCCCATGAGATAAACAAAACAATATCTGTGTACCTTGCAACACTTTGCAATTTGTAAGCCTAATCTAAATGATCCAAGTTGTGGATCAGACATCTCATTAAGAATTCTTCGCTTCTTTTTGTTGAATACCATTCCAAATTCAATTTCAAGAGATGCAATCGCTAAAGTCCTGTTACTGTTGTCGTCCATTCGCAAACTTGTCCCGTTCCTCAAGAGTTAAAGAATTAGTTAAAGTAGCAATTGATTGATTGTTGATTTATTTTAGATTCTGGGATTGATTGATTTGGTTGTTGGTTGTTGGGTGGTGAGTAAAAATGGAAACATGAACTATATCTAGCTAACTATCCTGACTATGTGAAACTGTGAAATTCACATTAAAAAGTTAATTAGCAATCTTATATTTGCATATATGCTTTTTAAACTTAATATCAAGTTCAATGCTCTTGTACAATAGATACACCAAGTGACATTGGGAAAATTTCCATTAAGTTTTGTAAAATAATGACAAAAAAATAGACCGGATATTTTGAGCATCCCAAAAATTTGTGAGGCATCCACTATCGTATTTTTTAAGGATATTAATTACTTATCTTGTTAGGTGTCATAAAAGAAAGTAGAAACTTCAATTGTAAACCCTTTAAATTAATTTCATGTGATTTGATTGGGTGATGATTAAAATATTTCTAAAAGATTAAATAGAGAAAAACAATAGAGAAGTAACTATTATTTTTCAATAAAATTTCCATTAAAATCATACAAATTCAATTCTTAGTTATTGCCCATTCATCAATTCATTCATTCAGCATTTGGGTCCCACTCAAAAGGTTCTGGCGGTGGTGCATCATCTTCTTGTCCAATCAACATTCGCTCAACTGAAAAACAATTAAATCATAATAAATAACGTAAAACGTATATTAAAAATCATCAATTACCCTTTGTTACTAATTCTGGTGATAAGGGGTCACTATCAACTAACAGTACAATCCCTGCCGGATTATTCTGTCGACAAATCGGGCGATATCTTTGATAAGCTGAAACGGAAATAAATCGAGCTTGACTTGGAGTAAGACGAGATGGATTGCTGAGTTGATATGAACTTGGCTCCTTCTTTTTCGGAACAATTTTTGGTTCAACTGGTTTTTCCTAAAACAATAAAATATGTTATCATAAATAAAGTTATAATTATTTCGACAAAAGTATCGATTATAAAATAATTATAATTTTAATGTAGGTCGGTGATAATAGTACGGTTTAACTCATTGAATGAGATACCGCGTGGATTCGAGCTGCGGTTTGTCGTCCGCTCGCCATTTAAAGCATTTTTATTGCGTCAATACGTTGCACAGAATGATTTTCATGGTAATGGAAAAAAATTCTCTCATAATTTCTTATGAGGCAGTATTTTATGCGCAAAAGAATATACAAATAATACAAATAATGAATAAAATAATTTTAATGTAGGTCGGTGATAATAGTACGGTTTAACTCATTGAATGAGTTACCGCGTGGATTCGAGCTGCGGTTTGTCGTCCGCTCGCCATTTAAAGCATTTTTATTGCGTCAATACGTTGCACAGAATGATTTTCATGGAAAGAAAAAGCGTTCATTCATAATTTCTTATGATGCAGTATTTTATGCGCAAAAAAGTGAAGAAATAACTATGTTTAAGAAATATAATACATTGAATTTGAGATTGTATGATTGTAGGTCGGTGATAATAGTACGGTTAAACTCATTGAGTGAGTTGCCGAGTGGATTCGAGCTACGGTTTGTCGTCCGCTAGCCATTTAAAGCATTATTATAGCGCTCAAAGTACAACAAAAGTTTTTCACGGTAGAAAAACCATGATTCATAAATAAATATGAAGTAAGTAGTGAAGCGCATAAAACTAAATGATGAAAATTATATTATGAATATTTTTCTATTATAACTAACCGTATCAATGCTTAAATAAGATGTAGTTGACAAGTGAGATGTAACTCGTTCCATAGGAGGTCCTTCAGGATCAATTGACGGTTGTCTTCCTAATTTCTTCGCTTCTTTGCGTGCTTCTCTAGCTTTCGCTCGAACAGTAGTAGATAATACTGCTGTCGCAACGAGTTTTTTTTCATCTTCCTTCTTTTCTTCGATTTTAGGATATGCAAACATCGATGGTGGTGCATTGCATGTGACTTCAAATATTTGAGGTAAATCAAAGTCTTTGTTAAGTCCAATAAGAACAGTAGGAGAGAACGATAAACTCAAAAAGTTCATCAAAGGATACCAATACCAATACTGCAAAAACATCATAACACCTACAGCGCCACCCATCTTCATGAATCCAGCTCGCGAAAGCATACTTACAACAACATTTCCACCGCCAGCATCAATAATTCCAGCAGCTAAAATAGCTCCGGATTTGGCAAGAATTGGTTGATGTTTGTCGTTTACGATAGTCATAATCAAATCTCTGAACTTCTTAACTGAAGGACTTCTTGCTTCAGATGTTTGCTGCAGAACCATTGCCATCGATATTAACGCACCTTGTCTGACGAAATCGATTTGATCTTCAAGCATAGGAGTCAGCAAGTCAATCGCGTCCTTGAATGCAGTACCAGCACAAGATATTCCAATCGCTAAACAAGCACCATATCTTACATGAGGATTGAATGATTCGGATAATAGAGACACAAGTTTCGGCACAGTTTCT
Organism: Epipyxis sp. PR26KG; assembly: GCA_015144975.1. Classification (NCBI taxonomy): domain Eukaryota; class Chrysophyceae; order Chromulinales; family Dinobryaceae; genus Epipyxis; species Epipyxis sp. PR26KG. The sequence continues at coordinate 10,435 of VKHH01006159.1, forward strand.
GGTGAACGAAACATTAAAAATCCGATACATGTCACTGCAGCTCGTCGAACATCATCATTTACATCACTAACTGCCACGTGCAACAATTTGCGAATGGAGGAATTATCAGCTGTCCCACAATAAGCCAATCCAATCGCATACATTGCACCATATCTTACGATAGGATCTCTATCGCGTGAAAGTTGTTCGATTATAACATCTGCACTTTCTTCTTTACCGTAAACCATCATCGCGACAGACAGAGAAAGCGCTCGAATAATTTTTTCATGTGAAGTATCATGAAGATAATTCAGTAAGTCAGGTAAAACTTGTTGAGCGAGAGGAGAATCAGATTGGCCCAACATTAATAGACCTATAGCGAATGCTGCACCTTCACCAGCGACTGCGCTATCACTTAAAAGAACACCATTCAGAGCCTCAAACAGTTCTGGGTGACCAGTTGCCATCGCTGCTAAACCAATGCCAAGACAAGCACCATGTTGAACTATTTCATTGTTACCACAATTTTTAAGTGCATCAGATAAGTATTTAATTGCAGCAGAATCACCATTACCACCTTTGTTGGCATGAATCAAGCCCAATGCATATAACGCACCTGATTCTGAATATGGTGAAGCAGATTGCCCTCCTTGCGGCAGGTAAGGTTGCAATAGTGTCATCGATTCATGAACATGTCCTTTGTGAACCACACCAATTGAACCAACAGTAGAAAACTTTGCCCAGTTTTTCGCTTTACCAAGCCATTCAAGATTTTCTCTCAAAAACGTGTCTTTAGTCGTACCTGAGTTCATAAATGCATGAGCTATTACAGTTGAATTATGAAGAACATTACTACGAGACTCCGTTGCTGTCTTAATATCTTTCAAAATATTTGGATCACTTTTATTTTCTTTGAACAAAAAATGTAAAATCAAATCAACATCTAACCCTTCTATTAGAATTCGCTTTATTTTACTGAGTCGATCAATATAAGCAGCTGTATTGACAGCCTCTTCACTGGAATCAGTACTATTTGGTGTAGCAGCAATAGGATCTTGTAATGCAGCAAAATTTGACACTATTTTCAACACAAAACCTTGATTTTCAGCCTCTTGTAAATCAAATGCGATTTGGTATGCCAACAAGGAATCTTCCAGGCTTCCTCGAAGTAGTTGGTCCAAAGTAGAAGCAACTTCTGCAGGTCGGTTGAGGTATTGTAAACCAAAGCAGACATTTGAATAATCAGGAACAGCTAATTTACTATAATTGTTTACCAACACTTCGATGACTGACAAGCGAAATTCTCGAGGTGTTATATTCCTGGCGCTTTGACAAAGGTTGAAAGTATATCCCAGGATTTGTTCTTTACCAACACGTATTGCCATATCACAAACTTCTGCTACTTTGTCAATGCGTTTAGTATCTAATGCTATACCAATTGCTTGTTCAAAGCAGTTATCTCTATAACATCGATGAAACATTTGTTCAATAATATTTTCCATTCGAGGATCAATTGCTATCAAATCTTCCCCGTCTTCAACTTTATTTCTTATTGATTTATATTCATCAATACATTTGGAAAGTATTGTTTCAATATATTCTGTTTTTAAAGATATATCTAAATATTTTCCTGCACATAGAGCCAATCGAAGTGCATCATTGTATTCTTGTAAGTGGTAGAAACATTTTGAGGCAATTGCAGCTGCAAGTTCAACAGCAGGAAATGAATTATCTTCACTTAATTCTTCGATTTGTGGTAAAAAGTTACAAATTTCCGCCCAATGCAGATCGATTATTGAATAAATCTTCTCCAGTGCGCGAACCTACACATATATATACAGTATTAACTTCCTCCACACACAGTATCTTTTATATAGTTAAGGATTACCTTCAGTGAAATATCAGGTTCTTCCAAATAAGATAATATTCCTGCAGCTACAGGTAATAACATATGTTTAAAAATAATATTTCAAAAAAGTTGAGAATATCAGAAAATCAAATTACCTGAAGAGCTGGGACTCTGAAATAAACTGAAAGACGAAGCGACAGAGTTCATTGCACTAGCTCAAACCAATCAATATTTACTGGAATATCAAGGCAATAAGTCCGCTTTTGAAATACCTGGAATAGTACAACAAAAATGCAATCTCAGAAAATCAGAAGTTTATTGTCATAAATTAATTAAAATCAAGTATAAAAGTTACTCTAATCCTCAATTTATTTTCGATGATTCAATCAGTATACAATTTATCTTTTTTTGTATTTTATGTATTGATTTGTGATTAGATTATTAATAAACGGTCAATAACTAAAGTGAAACCGCCAAAATAACGGAAAAGAAATATTTGCTTCCAATTGTATTATTATTAAAAATACTGTATCCAGAACAAATTGAATTAACCAAATATAGTTTTAAAAGTTGCACCGTTTATAATTTGAGCTTTTCGTTTATCCTCTTCGCTGTATTGGAAAAATGTCTAGTTCTCATGTGCTTGGTGTTTTGGATCTTACTTTTTTAGATATAAGCGAAGAAGCAGAGTTCTTAAATGGAATTGCATTACGGTCCAATAGCAACAATAGTACCATCACAAGTCCAACGAAGACTACCACAGAATTACAACAAACAACTACTACATTATCTGCGACAAACAGTAGTAGTTCATCAAAAGGAAAACGCACAGAAGTTATCAAAGCTGTTAGACTATCAAACAATTTATTATCTAATTTGGATATAATTCCAACTTGCTTATCTCAGTCTTTAGATTTATCAAATATTCAATGGCTGGATTTATCATTTAATGGAATAAGCAAAATGACGGCAGCTATGGCTGAAGCGATGCCAAATTTGATGACGCTGCATTTGCATGCTAACAGAATCACTAAATTAACAGAAATTAAAAAGTTTGAGTCTTTTTCGAACCTTAAAGCATTAACATTATATGGTAATCCTGTGGAAGAGCATAAACATTACAAAAATTTCGTATTGTATTATTGCACTAAACTAACACAATTCGATATGAGCCCCGTAACAAAATCAGAAATCCAAAAGGTATCTTTTATACTCACAACATAACCATTTCGTGTCTAAAATCATTCTTTTACTTTCATGCAGATGATAGTTTTCACAAAGACTTACCGAAAAAAGTTGCACCCTGAGGAAGAATCATAATATGAAATTCAAATAAAAAATGAATATTATGATTATTGTTTATGATTATTATTATTATTTTTATTCACTATTTTATAATTATTTATTTCATTGAAAAATATTTTTGTAGAGATTAAATTGTGTTTCATTCAAATGATTCTTCGCTTTAGTTGGAACTGTTTCAAATATAGTGTGCCATCATCGCATTAATGTTTGATACGATTTTATTTCAGGCATTATTAAAAAAAATATCATGATATGATCACAATGTTTAAAAATCTTAACGATTCTCGTGAGATTGATTATTGCAACGCTTCAAATACTTTCGTGATTCAAAAAGTGGACAAAATATAAGTATTTGAATTACTGTAATTAACTCGATCATATTCTCATAAAATAAAAAATTATTATTATTTGACATTAAGGATTAGATGATATTTTCGGATATTTCATATCCTCTCGGTCTCTTCTTCCTGATTCTATCGTTTCAACTTTAAGTCGTTCTGCAATGGCTTTATTAGCAATCATTTGGAATTCATCCAACAAATCAATTCGTTCCTATTACAAACAAAATTATTCTGTTAATACTTATTACAATAATTATTAAGGTATATAAGTATACCTTTTCAGTAGACAGATTAAATAATATATTTGATGCAACAGTGCCTATGACAGTATCGGTAGTTGATTCTTTTAACATTGCTTCTCGCTCCATATATTCCTGATTAAGTCTGTCAAGAGGATCTGAATCAGCATTCTCTCTGAGAGTTTCCAATACTTGATCAGCTTGTCGTAATTCATGAATTAACTCCCTTCTTCGGTATTTTCCTTCAAACATAATATTTTGAACAGCTCTACCACGAATAAGCCTCTGTAGTAACATTATTGCTGTTTGAAATTCATCATCATTAATTGAGTTGGGGTAAGGATTATAAGGATTGTCATCGATTGGATGGATCCTGTCTCGTGAGAAGTCAGGTGTTGGAGGTCTTCCTTTAGGTTTCTTTGAGAGCATAGCAGTTAGCAACTGACTACGTCCTTTGGTGTTACCATCAGCGACATCACTACCAGTTGTATTATTCAAACCATTGTTGATTCCAGTTTTGCCTTGCTGCTTCTTTTGATGCAAAATATGATGCATAATCTCTACATCTTTTTTTGTGGAACGAACATGACGTTGAGCAGCAGAAGTCATTCTTGGCTCAGCCGCAGAGGATCCTACATTCATAGAGACGGTTCATATTAGAATTATATCCCAGGATTTAGATTCAATTAAAATATAGTAACACCAAGCTGAGATATTGCTTACCTCCTTTCCCTACAGGTGCCGTCTTAGACATTAACGCAGTTGGATTACCAACATTTTCTGAGCTATCCACTAAGCACCGTGGCATACTGTACTCAAGATTCATTATATTATTAATATTATCTAGTGGCAAAGTCCTTGGGTTTACATCGAAACTAGCATTTTTTGCACCAACTGCACCTCCACCTGCAATACCCTCTCTCTTGACTGGCGCATATACAGTAGATCCTCGATCAAAATAGTCATTTATTATGTCTCTACTTACACCATCAGATAAGACTGGATCTGTCAAATTTCTTTGATGAGCTAATAATCTTAAAGCTTTTATTCTTTTGTGACGAATTTTCTGTAAAACTTTTTCTCGTTCTTCCATTCTTGCTAACCGAATACCTTCAAGCTTTTGTGAAGAAAGAAACTCATTACTTTCTTCGCGATCATGTAGAGCTTGTTCTAAAATTTGAAGTTTATCTTCTCTTCTTTGATCTATTTCACCTTCACGTAGTTTAAATTCTTTCATTTCTTGTTCTTCCATTAATCGCTTTCTAAGCGTTAGACTTGCTTCATCTAATATGCATGATTGTTTTATAATGCGAATAAAAATAAAATGATGAAGAAATTTTTAGGTATTACTAATGCACCTGTAAAAGGAGGTAAATTGCTTTCCATGACTTTTTTTGATCTGGCATACTCAATCATACTTATTTCTCTTTTACTTAACGGCAATCCATTTTCGTAAGTTAAATTTTTAAGTAATAATACTTCAGGCTCTTGAACTGAGGCAGATGAAACAATAAAGTCAGGTGTGTATGGATTAGTCTGAGCTTCACTTTCGCGGTACATTGTCTGAACTTCAGCATCTTTAACTAAAGCTTCCGTAGGTAATTCAACAGGTACCAAAGGATTGTTTGGATTATTAGTATCATTCGATGGAGCTAAAAGAATACCCGGAGCCAGAGCATTAACTCGAGGCATGATGGGTCTTTTAAAATATTTAAATCGATGGCTTCCAGTTACCGCATTGGACGACGAAGTAACTGTTGTTGTTATCCTTGTTGTCATTTCTGACTATTATTCAATTAAAATAAGCAAAGAATAAAATATTGCGAGTAGATAAATTTATTCTTTAGTACAATACAATTCCGCGAGGGATGCTACAGTAACTTATACAGAAAACGAGTAGTAACCCACAATAATCCCAATTAAAAAAAATCGAAACCGTTCAACCGTTGGATGTTCATTTATTTGTATTAAAAATTGAGGTTAAGAGAGCTCTCTGTTATGCTTTCTAGCTTATTAAACCTCTTGCTTATAGTATCTTGATCATGATTTGCGTCATTCATTCGTAGAAAAATTCATTCGTTCATTCATTCGTTCATTAAAATAAAAATGGAAATGAATTTTGGAGAATAACAATTATACAATAATTTTGGATACAGTATTTGTTATCAATTGTTTTAATATCTTCTAATGATATATTAATTGTGAAATCTAAAAATATTGAATGTTATCTAAGTTATCAACTACCTTGAATTGGAATTTAGATCAACACAAAAACATTTGCAATATCGTAATTATAAAAAAAAATACCGATACAGCTCAATTACGGTACAGGAAGTTTGAACTATTTTAGCGAGTATTGGGAACTAGGCGATGTAACAATTTACGAGAACTCGGAAAATCAATTTAGTAGTATAATACAATGGTATCAAATTGAATTTCAAGTGTATTAATTAATATAATTATAAGTATTATAAAATAATTTAAATAAAAATTTAGAAAACCTCCATTTAAAATTTACGACAAAGTATAATTTGAATTCAAAATTGACATGTAATATACACCACTTGTTAAATCTATTATTACAGCATCAAAATTTTTATTTTTAATTTCCAAACTAAGAATTCTTCTTACAATTTTTCGAAGCAAAATATCGGAAATTTTTTTTCATCAGAAAACTATAGCAGTAATACAGCGTATGTTAACATTTGATATAAATGACATGTATCATAAGAATCTTTTGTGAAAATAATTGGGAGATTGTATATTTGCAGTATATATCATCAATATCATTTTGATTTAATGTATCTTATTATCATATTTTTATTCAACTACTATAAATATAAGGATATAATTTTCATATGATATTATATGAAATGTTTGATACCGTTATAACGGTATCGTTATATATCAAAAAAAATGTTATATCGTTATATGTTAAATTCTTGTTGTAGTGAAATGATGAGATGCATATAGACTCAACAATCAATTCTCATCATAAACACATTTCAATGGGGGTATGTTAAAGGAATTAAAACATTGGTTTTAAAACACTAAAACTTGTAATCCAAATACAAATGAAGAATTATTATTAAGTTTTATATTGGTTATTTTTTCAATGGAGTTGATCAATTTTGATTTTTTTCATTTCTTTCATATGAAAATGAAAGGTAATGATAAACCGGTTTCTTTAACGTTTTCAGTTTTAACGAATAATGATAACCTCTTCCCATACGATACATAGTATTAATTTGATAATTTTTGAATGAATAGTCCATAATATGACGTAAAAACCAAAATGACCGAAATAAAATATTACGCAGCAATGAGAAAGCACGGCAAGAACAACTCTTATATTAGGCATAGAGTGTTATCAAAATTTTATACCATTCTTCGTCAATTTAAAATATTATGGATATTATCATTACTTTTATTTGCAGCAATTCGATTATTATTGACAAATATATTTGAATATTTTTTTACGACTTTTGTGGATTGCTGAAACAAAAAAAAGATACACCACATATGAAGTATGACACATTATATACATATTTTACTGTTATTATTTAAAATATAGATATATGATTTATCAAGTTTAGACAATTGAGAAATATATTTTTGAGATGAACACCACTCATCACAAGTATAAAGTGAATGGATCTAGCAAATCAAACGAATTAAATTTCAAATGAAATTACAGTCGCACTGAATAATTAATAAATAAAAATTGGGAATGATGAACAGAAAAAATTCCCAAAATTAATTGATTTTATCAGTTTGATGTGCTCCAACTTAAGTTTCGGTTAATTATTGATCGAATTCAAGAAGGTCTTTCTCAAAAAAATCATCTGAAGCTTCCATGGAATCTCCAGGGAATGTAATATCAAGATTATCATACAAATTATTTTGATTTTGATTTGGTTGAAAATTGCTTTTCGAGTTGTTTATTATTAAATTGCTATTTGTATTATTATTGCTGTTAAGATTATTATTATTACTTATGCCCGAATTAATGTGATTTACATTCATATTATTTTGTATATTATTCGATCTCATGAGCTGCACCTCACTTTGACTTGTCCAATCATTGAAATTATCATTGGAAAATATTGGGTAGCTATTTAAATTTGAATTAAAAGGAGGATTTGTTTGTGTAAAGTCGTTCATATGAAGATTATAATCAGTATGTGTGTTCCAATGTGATGGAAGATTATTGGGATCAGCAACAATTCTCTCATTTTCAAAATTTGTTATACTAGTGTTACCCAATACATTTATATCTAAAGGAATAGAAGCACCTTGTAAATTGAATGACTCGCCACTAAACCAAGTTCCAGCTGCGACTTTACTATTTCTTATTCCATTATTATTACTATTATTATTGCTATTACTATTATTATTATATTTATTACTTGGTATTAAAACGGCAGTATTCTTAGCTGGATTAAACTGATAATAAACTTTATTTGTATCACTATTATGTATTTCCATATTTGTTTGAAATCCACCAATGGGTGTAGGTATATTCGATTCATTACTATTATTTTCAATTTTAATGCTTTTATACATCATATTATCGAAATTATTACCATTGCTAGGATGGTTGGGAGATGTATCAAGTTTCCAAGATAACAATTCAGACTTTTTAAATATGTTATTATTGAAGGGACCTTTCATATGATCACTTTGCGAGTAAAGAATATTTTGATTCATTCCAATATTCAGTGGCGGATTCATTCCTAAATCCGCTCGGCTCCGATCATTATTAAAAGAATTTGCATTCACTAATTTGTAGTTATCGTGAAGAACTTTATCATACATATTCAGCCCTGTTTCTAGCTGCATTAAGCTATTATTAGTCATATACTGCATCAATGGAACTTCCACTACTTTTTCCATTATCCCTAAGAAATGGGATACTCGATTCTTGGCGTATAACGGGAATATCCTTACCCAATTTCTAATTTTTGTCTTATTTTGAGTATAGTTTGAAAGAATGGCCATTGCAGGTAAATTTCTCTGTGAAATCACATAAAAATATGATAAATTGTTGATATAAAAAAGTGTAAATTGCAACCTACCCGAACTCGAGCCATTAACTCCACGAGTCTGTCTTGTTCAGTATCCAATCCTTGGAGAAATTTACATGTTTTACCAATCGCTTGATTTGAAGTATATCCAAATACCTCAGTCCATTTCTAAAATGAACAAAAATAATAAGTGAATGGAAATATTTTTAAGACTATTAACGTTATTACCTTATTAACGTAAGTTATTCTATACGGAGGGGTTGCTTCTGTAATAACACGCGCCTCCATGCTTTCCTCCTCTGCTAGCTGTTGGTTATTCGGAATGACCTGAATAAATGAAAAGAAGGGATATTCATAAAAAATGAAGATGGAATGTATTTTTATATATAATTCCGTACCAAGAATTCCGATCTCCTCGATGCTCTTCTCAATTGTTGCATAAAGCTCATTACATCGAAAGTAAATTCAACATGAAGTAACTTATTCTGATTGGAAAACACTGCTTTAATCATTCCTTGTTTCGTTATTTCGTATTTTGCACCTCGTTGCACAGCATTGAGGGTTATCATGTGCCATTTACACATAAAAGTGTTATCTGCAACCACCGATTCATTAGCACCACTGAAATATTGAACTATTATCTGCACACATTCATACAAAAGAAGCAATAAGATTATTCTCGAATCAATAATTAATTATGTGTGACATTGATAAGGATTACCTTGCCCGAATCATCCTGAGGAGTGCCAATTGACTGCAACATCAGATTTAGACTCGCAGTGTCTAATATCGTCTCGTGAATACCTTTTATATGCCGTTGACTGTCAATAACCTAAAATTATGCGCAAATGGATAACTCAATTTAAAAATTTAAATAGAGTCAAGTGGAAATTTAAGTGCAGCAGAGACAAAATCCTTTTGAATTAAATTGATGAGATAAACCATTAATTTCTTCAACCATAAAAACAGTTTACATAATTTCTTCAACCATAATTTCTTACCTCAGAAGAGGGAAATGATCTATAAGGAGTGATAGGCATGACCATCGTATAATTTTCTTCTAAGATTGTGGACCATTTATCAGGGTCTAACTCATTTGTTGCACGATAGTAAAACATAGTTTGTAAAACCTTTTTCCTTATCATAGCCTTTGAAAAAGGGTATTCAAATTTAATTAAATTGAAATTAAGTGTAGGTTTAAATGTACAAATAAAGTTTTTACCTGTTCCGCTAGTTTACTCAGAGCCATTTTGCGATCGTGATCTAATTTTTCACGTTCAGCTGTCAAAAACTTGATGTTCTCTTTTAATGACTCGATATAATTCTTTTTCCGTATTCGAGTATTTTTCGCGTGCTCTCTATTTTTCTCTTTTGTAGTTATATCAGTTGATAGTTTGGAAGAATGTTTTCTTTTCGTCCCTTCTTTACTTCTATCGCTTGAACTATTATTTATTTCGTCCGAAGAAGAAATTTTAGTTATACTATTTTCATCCAACAGTTCATCTTCAGAATTATCAGACATATCGAAGTCCACATTTTCTGATTGTTTGTCTTCAGAATTATTTGTGCTTTCCAAGTCTCTTTGATCGTGTACTTTATTCATATCAGGATCTTCGTGTGAATTCTGGTTTTGAAAAGAAGGATGTTGAGTATCACCATTACTTACCCATTTTCCATAATTTTCAGTCATTTGAAAAACCGAATCAGATTCTTGCTGTTTATTTTCATTTTCATTTACATAATTTGCTGAGTTTGTTGAACTGTTATCAGACATTTAAGTGTGAAGTTGAACAATTCCTGTTGATTTTTCCAGTTATGATATTTATTATTTACATAAGTATACTCATACGCATTACTTTAAATTCATAATTACTAAAACCATCTTTGATTTACTGAACCAATCATTGCTAAACTCCATCTAAAGTGCGAATATTGTGGTGAAAACGTTAATTTATTTATCAATCCACGTGACGTGGACTCACTTCCGTTACCGGAACAAACCAACTTCAATTTTAATCCTTGTCATCACTTTGTTCCGGAAGAAAATTCAAATTTTTCGTAAAGATTTCTTTTCTTAACATCTCTATTTTATTGATTCATTGATAGTAAATATTTGAACTTAAGAGTAACTTGTTATAATTAGACATTTTCGAAATCAGTTGAAAAGCACAAAAACAAGAAAAAATAATCACTTTTTATCGCCAACACACGGTAACAATTTTATTTTTGAATTGTGATTGGAATTCCTCATCTATATAGAAGGTTAATTGTATATGATATTATTCTTCCACAGTGTGATCATAATTATTGTCTCTTTGGTTGAAAATTGAGATTTTATTTGATGATGGTGAGAATTTAACAAATAAATAACAATTTCCAAATAAAATTTAGAAATTTAGAGTATTTACCTGTAAACAAACAAAAAAGATCGTACCAACAAGTCCAAAATGATATTAAAAATTGTCTTGTTATTTATATTCAACGTATTTATCATTGGAGTCAGTGCAAGCGCAAATTCTGCTGGTAGTATTACAAAAAAGTTTAACGGTGATGATAATGTTAATTATGGTAACAAGTATGGCAATGAGAATGATAGAAAAGATATTGGATCTTCATCTGTATCGGACCGGGAGCAGTTGTATGAAGCTTATAACTTATTACATACTCTGGCTCAAGTAATGCTCTGATTCGTTCGTTCATCTATTGTTTAATGTAACCATCATGAGCTATTTTTATTTTAGGACTTTCACAAACCATTTGATGCACCAGCAGTAATTGTTGTTGGTCACCAAACAAGCGGGAAAAGTGCTTTGATAGAGGCATTGATGGGATTTCAATTTAACCAGGTAATAGATCTATTTCATCGATGATTCCATAAAATAAGTTTAAAAGATAATATTTAGGTTGGTGGGGGAACTAAGACTCGACGACCTGTAGCACTTCGAATGCAATATAATCCATCATGTACCACTCCACTATGCTTTTTAACGTTGGAAAACGGAAAAGAGCAACAAAAGTCTTTGTCAGACATTCAGGTGCAAAATAAACTTAATTTTGAAATTCCATCAAAAATTGATAATGGATTATGCTTTTTATGAAATTAATATATTAACTTAACTCTTTTATAATTTTTTAATAGTCATATATTGAAGCTGAAAATAAACGATTAGAGAAAGATCCTTCGCGTAGTTTTGACCCCCGTGAAATCAATATTCGTATGGAATATAAATATTGTCCTAATATGATAGTAATCGATACGCCTGGTATGATTCATCCTCCAAAAGGTCGTCAACTTACTCCACAACAAAGGGCGTTAGCACAAGCCTCTCGAGAAGCAGAAAACTTGGTTCTCTCGAAAATTCGTTGTCAAGATTATATTATTCTTTGTGTTGAGGATACAACGGATTGGAAGCATGCTACAACTCGAAATGTTGTGATGCAAGCAGATCCCCAATTGACTCGAACGGTTTTAGTCACCACCAAGTTAGACACAAAGCTACCTCAGTTTTCTGAAGCTGAAGATTTAGAAGATTTTTTGAGAGCATCGTTAGTGAAGGATTTGTACTCACAAATGCTAGGTTAAAAAATCTCTGAATAATATTGACTTTCCTTTTTTAAAGAATTATTAATATATATAGGCGGTCCATTTTATACAAGTGTTCCTTCGGGTAGAGTTGGTCTTAGCAAAGCACTTGACTCAACCGAAGCATTTGTGCATTCACTTTTACTTGCTGAGAAAAGTGATCGTACACACATATTATCAAAGATAGGAACAGGTAAAGTTAGACAAACAGCCATTATGAATTCAGTTGGAGTTTCTAGATTACGAGCATTTTTGGAGAAGAGAGTTGAAGATACTTATCGCAGAAATGTTGCTAAAATTGTTCCATTGTTACAAAGTGATTTAAAATATGCTGAAGCGAAATTATTTGAAACTGAAGCTGAACTTGAGTCACTTTCAATTGAAAAACTTAAATTGAGTGCTAATTTATACCGCGAAAGATTTGCTAAGGAGTTATCTCTAGCTATTCAAGGTACTGTAAAAGCCAATCCTGATGAATGGGGAGAAACATTAGAAGCAGAACAAATAGCTGGAGGAAGCTTTATCGGTTAGTTAATTATTATTATTTCTTCTTTATATATTATTGTAATAAATAATTTAATGATTATTTATAGTATGAAACTGTTATTGTTAATAATATTATTATGAAAAATTATGAAAATTGAATCATAGTGTTTATCAATAATGCATTAAATATTTTTTATATTATTTTGATTAGCTGATAATATGCAAACTGAGAAATGGCAAAGAATTCTTGAAAATGAAGTTGGAAATAATCATCATAAATTGTTTGGTGGGGCTCAATATCACAGAGCAATCCGAGAGTTTACTATTGCTGTCAGACACATGAAAATACCATCTGTAACAGAAGATGAAATTGCAAATGCTGCTGGCATGGGTGATACTCATAATGGCGTGAATTTTATGAGAGCAGCATGTGTGATTGCAATGGAGAAAGCCCAACAATCATTTGACCCTATTTTAGAATCACTTCGTCATCGCGCAGTACATATCATGAAACGACTTTTTCCAATTGTTGAACATATGGTCCGAAAAAGTGCCAATTCAGCTCACTTAGACACATATAATGGACCTTTTACTGAAATGGTATCAAATATTTATTTTGAAATAACTTTTAATTATTATTATTTTAAATAAAAATTCTTAGATCCGTCGCATATATGAGAAGTTTATCGATCAACAAATTAATGATTGTTTACAAAAGTGCAGGTCAGAAACAATTATATTTTTTTGAAATGATTTTGTTTTGTTTTTATGATAATATTTTTGATTTTAATTAGAGATGACTTGAATGGTATGACTCGATTTGTTACCTGGGATATTGAAGACAAAGGAGGATCATCAACCCTTTATCGTTTATTACCAACACCGAAAAAGATGGTTGAAATATATTCAATTGCAGTTGATAATTCAAACAAAAGAAGATTGAAAGAGTAAGTTATCAACCTTTTCTGATTATAAACTATTATATTTTGATATGATAATAAAAATCTTATCAGTCCAGCAGGATGTAGGATGACTCTTCAAGAGATCCTCCGGGGGTGGTCCTAACTCATTAACCAAGAACTATGTCCACTTCCATTAGTTTCTTTCTCAAATTATTGTAGACTATCAAGTAGTTGGTTGTTATATATCAGATACAATCTGAGCATCATAACTATTTCATACTATAAAAAGTTCTAGAAATAAACTTGTTAAAATGGATATGCTCCTTCATACACGCACGTTGTTGTGATACATTATAGTATATCTTATTGCTATATAATAATAACAATAATAAATGTAATAATCTTACTTTTACTAAAATAGCCAACGTGAAACATATGATGATGAAGAAGAAGATTCTCCATCATTTAATGCAAAAAAGAATACCATCCCATCCTCTAAAAATGACAAACAAACATCAAATTCTGGAACTGCTGCTGATAAAATATTAGCAGAATGGAATCAAGCCAACACTGGGAAATCATCCATAAAAGCTAATAAAAATCAACATCATTTATCATCAAATAATGTGTTAGTCAAAGCAAATGGTGCTAAACCATCCTCTAACATGCCATCTTCCCTTACTACTGCTTCCTCTCCTTATGAAGATGACCCAGAGGTTCGTTATGAGGAAACAAATATTACAAAAAATATTATTTTATTAAAAATATAATTATCATCGTTATTTTTTTGTTATTATTATTATGTGAAATAATATGTATTTTTAGATGAATGATTACTTCAAAGTGATGCAATTAACAGAAGAGATGTTATCCGGAAGTAATCAAAGTCGCACGTCTGGTCTTATCACTTCATTAGTTCAATACATCATTAGGTAATCAACAAAACTTTAACATCCTTGCACTGAAGAGAATTATGAATAGTTAATTGTAATAATAATAATTATTGTTATTTTTATTATTATTATTGTTATTATTATTATTATTATTATTATTGTTATTATTATTATTATTATTATTATTATTATTATT
>VKHH01006160.1:0-25097 GCA_015144975.1 Epipyxis sp. PR26KG
TAATAATAATAATAATAATAACAATAATAATATTAATAATAATAATAATAATAATAATAATAATAATAATAATAATATGTGAATAAAGCTCTTCGTGTTGTTTTTCTGTTCATATTTTCATGCCTTTCTATCGTCTATTTCGCTTGCTTATGTTAGGAAGTTGAAGTATTGTCATGTTTTTGAATGAGAAAAAATGTTTGTAAAATTTTTATTCTGATTCATCAAAGAATATAAACCGCACAAGCCTAATGACAGATAATATCGATTGTGTGATGTTATTATTATAAGCTTTGGTTAATAATTAGGTTAGATTGCACATGTAAGATATAACCACAAGTTGTGGAGGGGGCAAAAACCGTACTAGGACCACCCCGGACAGTATCCTGAGGAGTCAGCAGTACTTCAAATTTAGATAGTATAATAGTACCGTAGATGATTTGAATTATTAGAAATATAGTTTTTAAAAATGGTGAGGTAGCCCTGTTAAGATCCTGGGATCGGAGATAGGTTGACTCAGCTTCTGTGTCAATGTAACCAATTTCTCTCATGTTTCGTTTAGAGTAATGGAGTATAAAATGATTATATCATAATATCACAATTCATTTAATAACACATGAATGAATGAATGAATGATTGAATGAATTAATAAGGAATTAACTGAGCAAATCAAACCAGTTCAACTAAACAAGAGGAACAAGCTAGAAAACATAACAGAGAGCCCTCTTAAGCTCTAGCTTGTTCGACTCAATCATTATTCAATGAATGAATGAATGACAGAAGAAAAATCATGAATCTTGATATTTGAAAGATTCAATAATGATGATGGGATGTGGAGAGAATTCCAGCAAAATGTTGAAAGGCGATACGAAAGTTGAAGGGCGATTTTAGTTTTTTATTATTTTCAAGTTATGTTATCATATAGTATTAGATTCCTCATATATGCAATAGTGTACTAATATGATCTCATTCATTATAAATTATTATTTTATAAGTTATGATAAGAATTGAAAAACATTTTCAGAGAGAAATATCTGGAAAATATTATCGATTTGTGTACAATTTTTGATTGTAACTGAATATAATAATTTAAAATAAATGAGGTCATATTAATACAATACTATATATATGAGGAATCGAAAACTATATGATGAAATAACGTGAAAAATGAGTAAAAGCTATACCCATTCTGGAGTTTATTACTGTCCATTCATTCAGTAATGATGGTATATATTCATATCAACAATAACTTTATTAATATTAAACTATGAGTATGCGATGGACAAGAATAGCATTTCAAATAATAGAAAATTAGATATTGCATAGAAAACAAAACATGATGCACAACCGCGGCCCGCTACAAGGGCAGTATCCTAGAACCCATCGCAGAACCAACCAGGGTAAGAGCTGTTTCGACTGTAATGCTAGTATCTACGGTCTTATGCTGTGATGGATCGACTTCGACAATTTCCATCGATGATAATTTGCCTGATTCTGATAACACTTCGCAGATGTACACACCCTCCCGGTATGTTAAACCTCCCGTCACCGCAGTCCCGGTGTGTGGAGCGAAGAAAGGATCAAGAGCATCGATATCAAATGATAGATGAATATGCTCTTTATCAGATAAATACTCCATGCACATGTCCATGACTTTCCCTATACCATACTTATCTACTTCATACATCTAAAAACAAGAAATAATAAATAAGCACACGTAATAAATAATAATGATAAAACAATAACAATAATAATCAAGCCACAATTCGATAATTATTTTCAAACCAAAATAAATACGTTAACACTTCTCCCCAACGGTTATTCCAATTCTAACCATTAGATTCCATAAAACCCATCCCTAAGAACCCATTGTTGTGGTTTACTTGATAGTATTATAATAATATTAAGTTACCGTAAATGCTTTAATTCCTAATTTTTTAATCGCAAGCTTTTCACCTTTATCAAGGTCTCTCAACCCGATGTATACAATGTCTTCCGGCTTGATGCATGGCTTAAACCACTCAAAACCAGGCAATTTATTAGCATTCTCAACTAATCCTAACAAAAATGCGATGGGCATACCATGCATGTTACCGGAGGAAGAAGTTTCCGGTGTATTAATATCACCATGCGCATCAACCTATTCGTTATCAAATAATGTTTAGAATAATATAATATATATATATATATATTAAATATAATCGAATAATAAAATGAAAAACAACTATTTTAATTTCATGAGTTAATTATATGAATCTCGAATTAAATAAATAAATCAAAATTAACTTTTTAAAAGTTTAGATAAATACTAGTAATAAGATTGATTGTATGAACCTGTCACATGATCAGTGTTACGCCCCTTTTTAATAACTATTCATCGTGATCATGACAAGCAATACGTAATAATCATAGTTTATTTAGCACTACTCACCCAAACAATTCCAAATTTATCTTTATTTCTTTTCAAAGCAGGAATCGTTCCAATCGAAATACAATGATCTCCTCCTAATATGAGTTGAAAATGGTTATTTGGTTGTGAACTGTCATCTTGATCGTTAATTATATGATTTGAAATTGATTTACAAACACTTCCTACTTGATTGCAATTCTTTGCATTTCTATCTATAAAAAAATAATCAGAAATAAGAAACATAATGTATTTCATTACATCGACTTGAGAGGTGTATAGCAAGAAATAGTAAAATTTAAGTTAATATTAGTTTCATTAAACTAAACTGCTTAAAATTGATATAGTAATTTTACCATTATATGAATTATTAGTGACATCTAGTGTGTCAAACTTAGAATCGATTATTAGTGGTGCTAGCTGTTTAAGTCGCCAACCATTACTTCCCAAAAGTCGCAATAGTCCGTGATCAATTAGTTTTCTGTTTAACAAAAGGTGGAATGTATATATGTATTGTGATAAAGTGTAACGAAAGACCCAGGTGATATAAATTGCAATTTCTTGATTGCTTATTTATTTCCAACTTACCCAGGTGCAAGATCCAATCCATAATTTGGTTGACCAAGATTCATTGGGATTGATATTATTGATGCATGCTTCGATGAAAACAAAGCAATTGTCCGTCTCATTGTGCAGATTTGTTTAAGAAGATTTTAAAGAAGAGATTTCTGATTACAGTTGAATGTTCTTATAGCGCAAACGATCCATAAAACTAAAAGGTACAGTAGAAACAAACGATAAAAAATATTAGAAATGAAAGTTGATTAAAGAATATTACTGATACAAGAACAATTAAGAGGTTTTATGGCAATTGAAGATGAGTCACCTTCAACATAAATTGCTGAATGGACAATCAACAGCTTTTAGTACTGTAACTTTTCATAATTATTGTAAATGAAAGTTAAAGGTCGAGGTAAATGCCATCAATTATGCAAATTAATTGATTGATTTTATATGAAATTCTGTTATCGGTTTAAAACAATAATATATTTAGCACTTTTGATTTTATTGAATTTAACTTTCTGTACTAAATTACAAAATTTAAATACCAAAAAGTATATTTACTGTGGTCTGAATGGTTTAATTTATGCTGATAAATAGCGGTGGTGATTCAATAATCAATCATACATAATCATATTGAAGTAATTAAATTTTGAATAGTATTTGAGTTTTTTAGTATTTTAAGTACAAATGGGAAATAGTAGTAGTCGCCGCTCAAGCAGATCGAATGAAAGGTATTTTATTTTTTGAAGACGAATTATTATTTTAATAAATCCTTAATTATGTATGTTAATTTTTTAGACCATCATTGGTCTCCAGCAGTGACTGGAGTGAGGGTACTGTTAAAAAGATGATACAAGACAAAAAGCTAGCTCCAAAAAGTTCTAATGTTGATGGAGAAAATCGAGATGCTGAATGTCCAATCTGTTTTTTGGTAATAAAGATGCTTCCTAATTAAAGTATTAAGAATTAATTATTTTTGTTGATATTATTGCCTTTATTAGAATTTTGAATATCTGAACGACATAACGTGCTGCAAACAATCTATTTGTACAGGTACGAATTTTAACATTCAAAATAGTAATAAAAACAAATTTTATTTTTATATCATTGTTGGTAGATTGCTTTGTGCAAATTAAAAGTTCAAGCACTAGTACAACCACACCAACCGGCTGTCCGTTTTGCGGTAATACTGCTTTTCATGCTTTATTTCATGATAAATCTCCTGCCAAGAAACAATCGCCTCCTAATACTGTGGAGAAAGGAAGTGATAATGATAAAACCTCGAATATGAAAAGTGGATTTTCAGCGCAAAGTAATCTCAAATCATCATCTTCAACTCCAGACCGTCGATATAGTGACCATTCTGTACTTACTAATACTACCACAACCAGCAGCAATCTTACGAGTAACAGCGGGGACAAGGCTAAAATGACAAAAAATGACCGTGAAGAATTGGAAAAGAAGATAAGAGGTCAACGTCTCTCTTATGCTGACGAAGATGATAATATTTATACCATGTCAAACCTTAGAGCTCAATCTACTAACTCATACAACCGTCGTTATGGTGGAGGTAGTCTAGGTGGAATCTATGGAAATGATAGATACAACTATCAGTCTAATAATTTAACTTCTTCTGTTTCTGCTCGATTAAATCGTCCTCGCCATCAAACTAACAGATTCCATTTGAGGAATAATGAACAAAGCGAGTTTGATCGCAGTATGGGCATAGGTGCTAATGGTCGCGAAGAAGAGCGAGAAAGATTCGTCAATCCAGTCCAAAGTTTATTAACTAATACGAACTTTCAACGAATGACTAGTTTACAAGATCTCGAAGAACTGATGTTACTTGAGGTTAGTCGAATTAAACGATATGTTCTTTTCATAATTCTCAAATTAATAATAATGTTAATTTATAACTAGGCCCTTCGCATATCCGCTTTAGAAGCAGAGTCGTCATCATCTCAAGCTTCCACCACAGTGCCAGTATCTTCCCAAGTATTGAATACAACTTCTCCTACTAATACTTCTTTGCTGTTACCTTCTCCTCCTGTGAGAGATAATTCCAACTCAACATCTGTTAGTTCTCCGTTTGATTTGACAAGAAGTGTAAGTCATGCTAGCAGTAACGACAGTTCCAATTCTAATTTCGATTATTCTGACAAAAATATTGTCATCAAAACTCGAAATCCTAATAATTACTACAATATGTTTGGCAATAATAACAATATTAATAACAATAATAACAATAATAGCACTCATAATAGCCCATTGAAAAATAATGCTGATGAATCTCTCAACCGTTTCACTGATGAGCAAATTTACGAAGGAAGTGGCTTAAAGTCTTATGATAGCGATAAGACAAGCAGTAATAATAACAATAATAATAATGGAATGAAAGATTATAACTATGATGAGACTTACAAGGTTGGTTTGACTCTTGACGATTTAATAATAAATAATCTAGGAGAAGATGAAGATGATGATGAAATGCTATTAGCAGCACTACAGTTAAGTTTGAGTGAATCAAATAAAAGCAATAATACGAAGAATTATAATAATAATCGAATCCATTCGAAACAACAAATAATAATAGAAGAACCAATAATAAATAATAGCAAAATTGATATCAACATGTTGGATGATATAAAGATTGAAGATGAAGTAGCTTATAATAATGATAAAAATAATGATAATTATAACTTCATTAATCAGAAAAATAATGGTAATGATAATAATGACTTTGTCGATAAAAAATTTGGAAGCCAAGATTCATTTAATGAGGAAATAAATGTTAAATTAGTGGATGAAAATAATAGTCGTTATTCATCACCTCAAACTCTTTTGGATAGAATCCAAATGGCATTGAATACTCCACCTCCCATAGGTAGTAATTCTTCGACCAATTCTTTAGAACATAATCATGATGTGATGATAAATAAAATGGATGGTTCAGAATCATTGTTAAGTGAGACATTCAACACATTTCGACCAGTGACTAATCAAAGTAACAGTAATAATAGTAGTATTCATGTCTTTGACAAGCAATGGATGAATGAAAATGAAGATAGCAACTGAATTTATTTTTGACAATTTAAATATTATTACACTCATTTGATTGTGAATTATAACACTTTAATGTCGATAATTCTTGTGTTTTCTGAAGTCTGAGTGAGTATAATTATGTTATGTGTCTGATGTTGCTCTAAGTATACCACCTCATGCATATCGCATAGAAGTGATAGTATACTTAATAATAAAACTGCAGATCGATTATTCGGATAAAATCATCAGATGAACAAATACATAATAATCATATTCTTCAGTCACTTCATTTCAAATTTATTAACGCTAAAATTATAGTGAAAAATGAGTCTCGTTCATTAGCTTCACAAACGGATAATTGGATAGTATTTTATGGTTCAAATGAATCATAAACTCCATTGAAGTTACATGCGATATGTGTGATTTCTTACATATCATTTACATCATAATTGTATATAATGTATCAACAATGATTTCTTCTCACGCACGACGCACCTACTATTATCATATTCTTTGAATACACATTATAATATCTTCTTTATAATCACTTTTGTAAATCTCATGCAAGTGTATCAATTAGCATTTGGTGGATTGTTACGTTTAGCAGATTGTGATACAAATATTATGACAAACTGATAACTAACAGCTGCTGCATCTCACAATACTATCAAATCATACTGTAGGTTGCTTAATGTTTGAAAACAAAATATATATTTTCAAAACAATGGAAGTCAATGAAAAGATAATTTTGGTATTTGTGTAAATGATTGATTTCTCACAAAACTTTGAATACATGTACTCATATTTTGTTTATTTGATGATGTTGTAAATTTGTATGATTGAAAGTAAAATAATATTTTAAACTCGAAATTAATTAATATTTTCAAATCAATGATATTGGATATTATTTGCTTAAGATTTTTATCATTCTTCGGTAGTATTACATAGCACCCTTGTCTTTTACTTCATCAATCAAGACATCTTGAATTTGTAATGTGTTTGGATCAGTCGAACTAAGTTTGGTGAGATTTTCCGCAGTAAGTGTAGCCTCAGCTGCTTTAGTTACAGCATCATGTGCGATTTTTGCCCAAAATTCACCTTGAATTTTCGCTTTCATTATATCAGCAATTCGAGTATTTTCTTCTGCAATTTCCTTGTGTTTAGTAGCTTCAGCAAGATGATACACAATTAAATCTAAATATGGATTTGGTGTTAGAGAAGCATTTCCCTCTGTAGGTTCTTTTATTGAAAATCCTTCAGCTGCTTTTTCATGGGCATGAGATGCTGTAATATGAGCATTGCTTGCAGCTGAATGAGCTTTGATTATCAGTTCAGTGTTGTCTTTCTTCTTTGAGGAAAATAATTTCATTGGAGAATTCATCTTAATGGACTTTAAACGATCAACTAATGGTGTAGAGATGACTGAAGTGTTTGAATGTGATTAAATATTAATATTGCTGTCAATTCGATTTGATGTTAAAAAATAGTACACTGTCATGAAAATGAAAATCTTCAAGGGACACGGAGATCATTCAGGGGTATAACCGAATTTGAAATAAATATTTTGGCAATTGCTTGCTTGTTTAATTATATCATCAATTGTCTAGTTTCTATGTTTAAATCCTTGATCATTTTCAGTTTTTAAAGCTATTCTAGCTAAATATTATTTCTGTAATTAATGACTATTCTGTAGCAGCATGCTATTTACGTATACTGTAAGTATTGAAAGTATTATAAAATTATATCTATTGGTGTTTTAAAACAAAAATAAGGTATTTTAATAGTAAAGTTCTGTCATTCCTCATCAAAATAAGATAAACAAACACAATTAATCATCCCAATTAAGTTCTTCAACGACATCATTATCATTATCTCCATCAGTGACCTCAATATTATCCTCATCATTATCATCATCATCATCTCCTTGCTGTTCATTCATCACATTCATATTTTTAATTTCTTTTTTTGCATTTTTATTTTTTGCAGATTTTGAAACGTAAAAATTTGATGTTAAAGCCCCTTTCAAGTCTTCTCCCATACCATCAGCAACTTCAGAATTATTACCATCAGTAATATCTGATTTGATATTACTTAATCCAACGAACCCTTCCTTCTTCTGTGTCAATAATTTAGATAATCGAGATCGAGCATTATTGGTCACATTACCGCCTGGAGGTAATAATGCTTCAAATTCAGTTATTTGCAATGGTGATTTGGATAGTTTTTCTCGTGTGGTTTTAGCATAATTCGAATATTGCTCATACAAACCAACCAAATTGCGATATTGATCCTTCCATTTCGATAATTTCGTTGCTTTTATTATTGATTTTAATTTTCTGATTGTTAAATAATAATATTCTGGACATCCTACATTATATCTATAAATTTCCAAATCATGTCTTAATAAACTGATTCCATATTGAATAATCGCATCTCGGAAGACTACTTTTGTGATGGAATCAGATGGTAATTTGATAAGATAATTCAGATTCGGAGGAGTGGCAGTTGATGGAGTTGGCTTAGACAAAAGATCAGAATGTTCAAGAAGCTCGATGATGCGTGCTGAGGTTGGAATGAATACTTGACAATTTGCAGCTAATATATGTAAATAATTGATGAGATGGAATTTAAATGGAATATAATATGATGATGGAGTTAAATTGAATAATCCGAAAATGATTTGGACGAGTGGAAATGTTAATGCTCCCAAACCATCTTTCTGAGACGGTATTGAACTTAACAGATGTGTAAATAGCTTAATACAATGCAAGTATTGCCATGATACTAAATTTCTGAATGATTCTTGTGTCTTCTTCAAGAAAGCAGTTCTTAATAATAATGCTAATTGTCGAATGAACAAAAATGATTGTTGATATGCCAAGGCAGTGTCTGTCTTGTACAGTTCAATAATACTTTGAATCATAAAATTAAGTGATGATGACAATTGTTCATTATATAATTTCACTTGTTTGGCATATTTTAGATAGATTGATCGAAAGCATTCTTCAGCAACAGATCCTGGTAGGATAATTGCCATTTGACGAATACGAAGAAATGCTCTTCCTCTTACTATAATACTCTCAGATTCACCTAAAATGCAACATAAACAACAATAATAATACAAATAAAAATTATAAATAACAGCAGTGTACAGTACCTGCTGAAATATTGTTATTTTGAGTTTCATTTGTTTGAGGAGCATTGTCAGAATATGACCAAATAGTTAACAATATTTTGAGCACACCTTTGCTTAATCTCGGTAATGCTGCTAAAAATGGTATATATGATTCTAAACTATCGATTAAAAACACTGAAACCTCATGTTGCTGTTGAATATTATAATTATTGGATAGACTGTTTAATGTGAAGAGGATCGACTTAAAAAATGATAATATCGCATGTTGCATTTTCTTCCATTTCGGGTGTTTTGAAATATTCGATAGAGATTCTTTTTTGAAATCTTTTAGATCTAAATGTGCTGCAATCGCTTTTGAAACAGCATCAATTGCTCCAGTCATAACATTTTCATAAATTAAAGGGTTTGAAACCATATATTTTCCTTTGTGTTCCATTCCATCTTCATCATCATCATTGCCGTCAGTATCAAGGTCACCGGAAGGAATACAAGCCACTCGAAAGATTGATAATAGATTTTTTAATTCTGAAATTGAGCCATTTAAAGCTTTTTGAATTGTGGTTGCTAAGATTTTATCTGTTACATCAATTTTTGATTTCAATGCCCCGCTTTTTGATTTTTTCTTTGGTTTTTTCTTAATATTATCATCCCTGTTAGACAAAGCTGAGTCGTCATCTTCGTCTTCTATCTCATCATCATCATTATCATCATCAATTGTATACATATCTTGATTATCTAAATCATCCTCGTCGTCATCATCATTTCCAAACTGCAATAAGTCGGAATCGTGCCCTTGTAAATACTGAAAGAATTCAGGATCTTTCTCTTTCAAACTTTTTAATTCTTCTTGATGTCTAATTATTAATTCTTCGAGTCAACAAAGCAACAATCGTACAGTTTTTATCAATTCATATATGTTACCTTTTAATTGAGGATACCTTTCCTGTGTTATTGACAGTTTCAGTGGTGCTGTTGCTTGGTATTTTTAAAGAAATAAATTTATCCTTATTAGTT
This sequence comes from Epipyxis sp. PR26KG, assembly GCA_015144975.1. NCBI lineage: Eukaryota > Chrysophyceae > Chromulinales > Dinobryaceae > Epipyxis > Epipyxis sp. PR26KG. The sequence continues at coordinate 10,161 of VKHH01006160.1, forward strand.
GATTCTACCTCCATATCTTCCATCCCCATACTTTCTTTTGCACGTCTTGTCAATTTACCATTTTTAGATCCTCTCTTACCTACTGTACCACTTTTGCCATTATTTTCGTTCTTTTTTGCTGCTCGCAAATAGTTGATCGTTTTCTTTTTTAGCTTCATTATGCTTTAATCAACACTTTATAAAGTAACTACGGTAGCAATAAAATTTCTCACCTGCTGTTGGTATTGTTTATTGTTTATTGTTTTGGTTGGAGGGAGGGTTTGGTGGAGGGGATTGTAAGTATATAAGTATAAAAACAATAGTAAATTTATGTAAAACATCACAGTTAGTCTCGAAATATATTTTCTTCACATATATAAGAAATATATTTTGATGGCTGATAGGATGCTATCGAAAGCCCCCATTGTGTGTGGATTCCGGGATTCCGGCGGTGATGGTGACTCAACAAGCAAAAGCAAAAATGCAACAAATGAAAATAGTGGTGGGTTGAAATTTATGTTGCAAGTGTATAATTGTATCATGCATCTTAGCAATAATATTGTTTAATAAAGTTTCAAAAATTATATCGAGTAGAGTGACTCTTTTACTTTATTACTCCTATACTCTACACAGTATAACTCTATACTCCCATCAAAGCTATTTGCTGTTTTTACGTTTTTACTGTAGATTCGTAAGCATTGTTCGCTATTGCTATTAATATTTAACTACTATTTGTTCAGCAATCTTTTTATTAGTTATTTGTTACTACACATAACAGCAACTATTGAAATTATACAGCAGTACATAGGGTACCAAAAGTAGCATGTATTTTGATAGAATAACAACTCTAATACTTTTATTATTGCTATCTATGTTAAATAACATGAGTGCATTTTCACGTTTTGTGCGGACTAAAGTTAACCCTAAGCTGTATCAACCTTTAAACTGCAGTCCTCTTTCAAGTGGAGCTGGAATAGCAACATCTAAAAAGAAGAAAGAAGAAAGCAAGTATTCGAAAACTGTAATATTACCACAAACTACCTTTGATCAACGAGCTAACTCTTTAGCAAAGGAACCTGCAATGCAGAAATGGTGGTCTACTTATTCGATTTATGAAAAATTAAGTGAATCAAACGTTGGAGAAAAGTTTATTCTTCATGACGGTCCACCTTATGCGAATGGCAATCTTCATATTGGACATGCATTAAATAAGATTTTAAAAGATTTTATAAATAAGTATCAAATTCTTAAAGGAAAAAAGGTACGATATGTTCCAGGTTGGGACTGTCATGGATTACCCATCGAATTGAAAGTGCTGCAAAGTATGAAAACTAAAGAAAGAGAATTATTAACTCCTATTACATTACGCAAAAAAGCAGCAGAATTTGCAAAGAGTACAATGGCTTCTCAGAAAGAAGCATTTAAAAGGTGTGAAATTAATTGAATTTTCTTCGTTTAATGAGAGTTTCATCCTGGTATTTATACTCTTCGATCCGATTGATTAATTTTTTTTATTTACATCATTCATATTTACTGTGGTATATGTTGTAGATATGGTATTTGGGGCGATTGGGACAAACCTTACTTGACTCTTCAGCCTGAGTATGAAGCTGCTCAAGTTAGAGTGTTTGGAGAGATGGTAACTAATGGTCATATTTATCGAGGGAAAAAGCCAGTGCATTGGAGCCCTTCCTCCCGCACAGCTTTAGCTGAAGCTGAATTAGAATATCCTGAAAACCATATTTCGAAATCGATCTATGTTGGATTCAAAGTAACTCAACTATCAGAAAAATTGTTGGATAATCCATCTTTTAAACTCGGAGATTTGAATGATATCAGAGTTGCGATTTGGACTACTACTCCTTGGACGATCCCTGCTAATCTCGCAGTAGCTGTGAATAGTAATATAGAGTATTGCCTAGTATCTAATCCTAATCAATCCCCAGAGTCGCCTCTTGTCAAATATATTATTGCAAAAGATTTGATGTCATCCTTCAGCAATAAACTTGGCTTAGAGGTTACCAGTGATTCCTCAAATCAATTAATAGTTCATGCCACGATGAAAGGAGATGATCTGGCAGGTGTGAAGTATTCACATCCTTTGTATGATCGAATCTCGTCTATAGTTATAGGAGGTGATTATATCACCACTGAGTCGGGAACAGGTATTATCGTAATATCGTAAACATCGAATTGTCATCTCATGATCGGTGATATGATACTTATTATTCAAAATAATATTAATTAGGATTAGTTCATACTGCGCCAGGTCATGGCCAAGAAGATTATCTAACTGGATTAAAGTATAACTTACCCCTTCTATCGCCTGTCAATGACCTAGGCTGTTTCACAGAAGAAGCAGGTATTCAGTTCGTTGGTTTGGATGTCCTCGGAGACGGTAATATTGCTGTGATTAACGCTTTAAAAGAATGTGGTGCATTGATAAAAGAAGAGGCTTACAATCACAAGTACCCTTATGATTGGAGAACGAAAAAACCTACCATTTTTCGAGCAACTGAGCAATGGTTTGCGAGTGTGTCAAATTTCAGAGAAGAAGCCTTACGTGCGATAGATAGGTGAGCAATATTATCAAAATGATGATTTTACCAGTATGCATTAACAGAAATGATAATTAAAACTATTGTTGAAAAATAAAATCAAGATTTGATCCAGGCATATCTTGTGAATACAACCATGCATTGTAAATAATGATACTGCTAAATACGGGATGAAATAATATAAAATTATTAGATTTGAATATTTTCCAGTTTGTGAAAATTATATTGTGGTATAAACACAAGTTAAATCATTGGACAATACCGTTAGTATGAAACTGATTATATTCATTGATGATATGATGATTAATCTGTTTACGTTATAAACCCAATGTGAATCATTTCAATCACTGCTCAAGAATCATAATTTCATTGAAAGTTTAGATATAAGATTCCCAATTATGAATCATCGTTTTAATAATGACAATGAAAAATTATTTAAACGAATCGACTATCAAGTGATTTGCAGGCGACATCAAGTAGTATTCGCTTAAATAATTTTTCATTGTCATTATTAAAACGATGATTCATAATGGGAATCGTATATCTAAACTTTCAATGAAATTATGATTCTTGAGCAGTGATTGAAATGATTCACATTGGTTTTATAACTTGAATAGATTAATCATCAATTATGCTGGATCTGAATTTGATTCTGTGTGATAATTGAGTTAGAACGTCAATTATCAAGTGATGAAATTTAAATGATAACATCACGAAAATCATAACCAGTCTCAAACAAACCATACACACACAATGTTTTGCAAAATATTTATTTTATTCAATTAATTATTATTTCAAGTTATCATATAACATCATGTAATTATAATTTTATCGTTGTCAGAAATATTAAGATAATTATATTTTACATATAATTATCCTTTTTTTACATAATTATAATTATAATAATGTTATTGATGTGAAATGTAGTGTTGAATGGATCCCAAGTGTTGGAAAGAATCGCATTTACTCGATGACAGAATCTCGAGGAGATTGGTGTATTTCTCGTCAGCGATCATGGGGTTTACCAATTCCTGTTTTTTATAACAAGAATAATAATGAGCCACTTATGACTCCTGAGACTTTGAAGCATATTGAGAACATATTCCGTGTCCATGGTTCGGATGCATGGTGGGAAATGAGTACTGCAGAATTATTACCTGAAGGCTCGTTGAGAGAATCTGCTGATTTATACTCTAAAGGAACAGATACGATGGATGTGTGGTTTGATTCAGGTTGATATTTTAGATCATTTTTATGGCCTTCGAAAATATGATTTTATATGATTATTTTGATGCAATTATTTTTAAATTATTATTTTTATACGATAATATGATGATTATTTTAGGAACCTCTTGGGCAGGTGTAGCTCAATCACGGGATGAGCTCAGCTATCCTGTTGACTTATATTTGGAAGGGTCTGATCAGCATAGAGGATGGTTCCAAAGCTCATTATTGACTTCAGTTGCTTCTCAAGGAAAAGCACCATACAAGACCGTCTTGACTCATGGATTTGTGTTAGATGAAAAGGGTTATAAAATGTCTAAATCGTTAGGTGTGATATAACAATTATATGATTAATGAGCCTAACATAATATCTACTATTATCATTATTGTCAACCTCCTCTACCGGACATGTGGGGATACATTCTTATAATCTTCTTCATCGAATCATGATGATGAAATTCTAAAATGGATTATTATTGTCAAATTCTATTGTCGTGTTTGTGTCAAAATATTATAATTATTATTATCATTATTATAGTCATAATTATTATTATCATTACTATTATTATTATTTCAATAATGTAATGATAGGAAATGTGATTGATCCGGTGTCAGTGATCGAAGGGGGTTCAAATCAAAAGGAAAATCCAGGTCTTGGTGCTGATACTCTTCGCTTATGGGTATCAGGTGTCGATTATACTGGTGATGTTTGTATCGGACAGAATATTATGAAGCAAGTGTCAGATTCTTACAGAAAATTGAGGAATACAATCCGGTATTTGCTCGGCAGTCTCGGTGATTATGATCCAAATGTTCATGCTGTGCCATATGATCAACTACCATCAATCGACAAACATATGCTTGGTTTATTAACAAGCACAGTAAGTGAGGTGGAGGATGCTTATGATAATTATCAATTCTATCGAGCAAATCAAGTGATACTTCAATTCAGCAGCATCGATTTATCATCATTTTATTTAGATATCGCAAAGGATAGATTATACATTAGCAGTAAAGATGATTATCGTCGACGATCATGTCAGACTGTGTTAGCAACTATTCTTAACCAATTAACTGTGTTGATTGCTCCGATTGTTCCTCATTTAGCGGAAGAAGTTTATCAAAATACTCCTTACGAGCATATCAATAATAATGAAGTGAAATCAGTATTTCAGAAGGGTTGGGTGGGTAGAACCCCATCTGATCGCTATCCTGCATTCGAAAATGGTTTATGGAATACAATACGAGCTATTCGAAATGATGTTAATAAATGCATTGAAATCGCTAGACGAGCCAAAGAGGTCGGGGCGAATATGGAAGCTCAAATATTTATTCATGTCGATACCTCCAATAATAATAATAACAATAATAGCACCGAATATTATGATAAAACAACACTTAAAAACATTTTGACATCTTTACAAGGAGATAAAACCATCTCGCACAAACCCTTATCAACGAATAATATCGATGATTTGCGGTTTTTGTTGATGGTATCCCAAGTGACGATAGTGGAGGACCTGGATGAACTGTTGACACGATGTCCGGATTATTCTGTATTAGTTAAAACCGGCCAGTCTGAGAGTGGTGTTAATGTAGGTGTGACTAAAGCCAATGGGAATAAATGTGATCGTTGTTGGTATTATTGTGAATCTGTTGGACAAGTGGATGAAAATAATAGTAATCATGATAATGACAAGGGACATGTTCATTCGGACTTGTGCACTCGCTGCAATCATGTCATTAGTGAAGATGGACATGTCGTATAGTATGACCATCCCAACCATACCATAAATGTACTAACTATAGAATGAGTAATTATAATTCAACATTTCATTTAATTAACAAAATTAAATTATGTTTTATTTTTCATTTTTTTAATATTATTTTACTCACATTATAATGATAACAAGATTATATATTATCGACCAAATACAAAAAATATTATTTTCAAAACTTAATAAATTAATGACCGGTAACAATTAGGAAAATCCTAATGAAGAGCAATCAGCAATGATATGATAGACAACATGTTGATGACATACGTGTTATAAACCTCAGAAATGTAAGAAGGGGTTGTTTCATAAGAATTGATATATCATAAAATCACATGTGACTTAGAGCAGTTTGAATCATATCATTCATATTTTAATAAATCATATTTGTAAAATAAAAATATTATTAATTATTGAGAATAATGTTAATATTAACCTTCATAAGAACCATAATATGCTTCATAAAGGCTGAATATGATATTTCATATGATTATTATTTGAATATGACCATACGGCTGAAGCGATACCCGATACATGTGACTTATAGCTTTGAACAAGATACTCACTACCATTATCCAATACCATAACAAAATAATAGTTCATTCATCATATTAAAATGAAACATACCATTAAAGAGATTGGACTCATCTCCCCCTGTCTGCACCTTCATTCCTGTTGTCATCCAGTCATCCGAATAATTTATGTTTTTCAAGTTCATTTGAAGGGCCTCTAAGTGTCCGTATGATCATACTTACAATTAATTCCATGAAAGCAAAGAGAGCTATTCCAGCTATGCGAGTCATAATATTCTTGCCAATTGAAATAAACAGCAATGGAATAATGGATAACCAGCGATGAATGAAAAGACTCCCTTTGAGGGCTTGTTGGCATTGACGACAATTCTTTATATGATTTTCAAAATGATCATGTTTCTGCTGAAAAGACATTTTATTATATTGATTTATTACTCTAGTAGGGCTTGGGCCTGGTGGTGGAATTCCGAATACAGGAGATAAGGACATATGCTTTGACCACCAAAACCTCCACCCTGCACATGCGATATCTGAGTCTGACATCAATGTATATTTATTACGATTATTTGTTGGATTATTATTATGAGCCACTTGGGATTGCGGAGGAATAGTAATTTTATTATCATTAGCAGCAATCCCAGCAGTCGTGTTGATCGAATTATTATTATTATTGAGTGATATCGAAGGTGTACTTGGTAATTGCTCTCCTATATTAACAATAGATTTCATCGTCTCAACGGAATAATCCTTTTTTTGAGCGACTTCCTCTGGTACGATATCTGAATGACTCGTTGAACTGTTTACAATATTATGATCATATCCTTCGTTATTATTATTAATATTATTATAAATATCATCATTATTATTACTTCTTATCAGTACTTCCTGGTCATGGATCCAACTGTCATCATCTAACAAGCTGTTCATAACCATATGTGACAGCCATTGAGGAATCCAGTGGAAATGGTTAGGTAATGTAATGATGAGCCGGGATCGACCAGGTGAGATAGGGACAGCTAATGCTAATAGTTTCAACTTATTATTATAATTTTTATCATATTTATTATCATTATTTTTATTATTATTATGCTTGTCTGATTGAAGATTTATGCTGTAGTAGCATGGCGCAGTGAAGGTAACAGCACCTCTGATATCCTTCCTTTTTATTAAAATTGATTTTAATTTATTAATGAACTTACTGACATCTATTTTTTTATAAAAATCAACTAAAACATTAGTTTTACTTTTATTTTCATTGTCTACATTATTATTATCATTGAAGTTGTTGAATATGAATAAACTGTCAATTTCTTCATTAATTTCTTTATCGATATTATTATTGAAAGCGATTTCACAATGAGTATCATTTTTGTTGATATCACTCACAATCTCCATATTTAATGTTTCTAAATCAGAGCTACTGTGAATACCTGGAATACCTATTACAACATATACACATAACAGCTAATAAACAATAATTATTCATAATCTATTATTATTTATATTATTATTATTATTATTATTATTATTATTATTGTTATTATTATTATTATTATTATTTATATTATTATTATTTATATTATTATTATTATTATTATTGTTATTATTATTTATATTATTATTATTATTATTATTTATATTATTATTATTATTGTTATTATTATTATTGCTATTATTATTATTGTCATTATTATTATTATTATTGTAAGGCATATATAAGATTATCAATAAGAGGTCCACAAGACTCTAGTTATTGTCAATATGAATACCTCTGTTTAATAATAATCGATATAAAAGCGGAATATTGGAAATGTCCATCAAACTCTCAACTAAGAAGTCGAATGAGTAGGGTAATTCCCTCGTGAATGAATATTTTACATGTTTTAATTCCGGGAAGAGTTCATTTGGATTGGAAGTATAAGTCGAAGCTTGGCCGATTGGTAGCGGAAGTAGAGCCCATATTATATCGCCAGTTATTTCAACAGGATAAGAAGTGAGGGTCGTTTTGTTTGGATTGGATTGAGTTCTTAATTTCATTTCCGCTTGGTTTAACTGAGGAATCAAACTACACTCACCTAATAATCATGAAAATAAATTAGAATCACAGTTAAGATATATAGAAATAATTTGATAATAAACCTGTCTTCGATTGGAACTGCCATCCATGATAAGGGCATTCCAAGCAACGTGTCTGTTTGTTGATTCTACCCTGTGATAAAGGTGCCAATCTGTGAGGACAAGAATCAATCATGACGTTCCATTGTTCCTCTTCATCTTGAACATTGTTCTCATGTCCACCTTGTGATTTAAATAAACTCTTGTCTGTAGTTGGTGTTTTCCAAACAACATAATTTCTTTGTGCTATTTCTACATTATTCGGTTTAATTTGGTGAAAATTAGATTTTGAGCCTAGTGGCAGCCAAGATTGACCAAGGTTTGGATTAATAGGAAAATTATTTACTTGTTGCATTCGATCTGATGAAATAATCGATGAGAATGGTTGAAATTGATTGATGTGATCGTCTTTAACAAAAGACACAGGCGTCATAAATTGATGCGAAAACCCTAATAGAACACACGTACGATGAGGATAAACCGATATCAAAATCTAATTCGGGGCATGGTACGGGACTCGTTTACTCACCTTGTACCAAAAAATTATGAAATGCATTAAAATTTCGATGATAGCAAACACAACTTGTGCAGAATATAATGAAAACAGTTAAACACTTCATCAAACCAATACTTGAATAAAACAAACTAAAAGTTCCAGAAGATCTTGCATTATGATTTTATACTGTAGGTAAAAATTTAAGAAGAATGTTAAGAAGTTTAAAGATTGATCGTTTTGATCGTTTGATGTTTGATCCCCGATCCCCTGGAATTATTGGATTCAAATTCAAAATATTGGATGGATTGAACACTGCACATTTATTAAGTTGCAACGTTGTAACTAAAGCAGAAATGAGTCCGAATTTATCGTACAATCTGGTATATTATTATATATAATATGTTTTGAAAAACAACGTTGAAAAACTAGAATTCATCCAGTCATTCAATTTTTCATTCAGTTAGAACTTTCTAATTATTAAAATGTTGATTGATATATTTTGATCTAACTTTCTGTTTATTATATTAACATGTTGATTGATATTTTGATTGTCTTGTAATAAAAGTGTAAAAGAAAGAGGTGTTTTTTAACCGGATGTTTTACAACAAATAATTTATAGCTTAACATATTTATGTCACTTCGAAAGTAAGATGGAGCCTAAAGGCATTGTACCGCAATCATTTTTGTACCTTATTGGTTTTAAATCAACATACAATACACATTGATAAAATCAATTTACAATCTACAAAATTCCCCGTATTGTTTAATTAACTGTAACTCTTATTTCTCTTAACATACTGTACTTGTACATGTATAGCAAGTAGCTTTTCTAATAGCTACAGAATATTTGGGTGGATCCTAAGTATAAAGTACTGTATCTGCAGTATGTCTTCCACGGACTCTATGGACAATTATTACCTACTAAAATTTCCAAGACATATCTTAAGCAGTCTCCTTGTTGGTTGGATTGAAGATGTTCGTGATATATCTTCTCTTGATATTGCGCTTTGTAATCATGAAAACCGAGTGATCTTTTTCAAAGCATTGGCTAAAATCGACACTTACTTGAATTGTACGACAACTAAAATTAATCCTGAAGAATTCATAATTTGGCTATCGAAAAGGGGTCTTTATGTGTATACATTGCATATATGTGAGTATAGACTTTGTAGTTTGCTTCAAAAAGAATTCTGTTTTGAAGAAACCAAAAATATCAAATGTCTCCGAGAGTTAAGGATGAAACAAGAAGCATTATATGTAATGTCAGAACCGATCCAAACGAAGAATTTGCATATGAATAATTTCTGCAGAAATGTTTGCAGTAAAGTTAAGAGAATTATTGTGGAAAATAATAAGAACTTCAAGTTGAGTCCGTATTACTGGTTCAGATTAAGTCAGCATGATGAATATCTAACTTATCTTTCAATAATGTTTGACAATTTGGAATATTTAGCAGCAGCATGCATTGATACATTAACGGAATCGTGGTATGGAGTATCTTTGAACAATCAAGATTATTATGGTGGAAATCAGAGACTCTCGTTATCTCCAGCCACAATAGCCGTACATGATACCGCACACGACACTCTTCAGCCGATCCATGAGCACGAAGTCAACTGTCACCAAACACTATCTGGATTACTCATTCCAACCAATATTAAATTGTTTAAGGCTCTCAGAATATTGGATTTTAATGGTAATCGCTCAATAACTGATGAAGGATTGCGATTACTTTCCATTGGTCTTCCGAATCTGACAGCTTTACACCACAGAAGTTGTTATAACCTCACAGATCACGGAATAGCGTCGATATGCCAATACTTAACAAACCTATTTGTGCTGAATGTCGCGTGGACTCATCAGCTGACCGATGTTGGAATAGCTTTAATCGGGGAAAAGCTGGCAAATCTAACTGATTTGAGTTTTCCAGGATGCAGAGGTGTCACCGGAGAGAATGTGAGTCACCTGTCTTCACGGTTAACTCGTCTTGACATATCAGGTTGTGTTGGTCTGACGGAGAAGGGCTTCAATAATTTATTTCACAACCCCTTAGTTGAGTTGTTGTATTTGGACATGGGCGGCATCTCCATTCATGCGGAAAGTGCTGTGGCATTGCCGATATCATTGGAAAAGCTTATGATGAGAGGCTGTGAAAATATCACACAGAAAGGTCTTTGTAGATTATTTGCAAATGGAGACAAGATGTTGCACTTAGATGAGTTGGAAAAGTCTCAAGGAAATGCTCCCTTAGTCGATGAAGACGAACCAGTCGTTGTGTTACCACCCTGTGTCAAACGATTATTGTTGAAAAGATGTCCGTATTTGACAAGTAAAATCATCTCAAAGTATCTCACTCGGATTGTGCAACATAATAATCTGACATATTTGAACGTTACATTTTGCAGTAATTTGGTTGGATTCGATGGATTGTTGTTGCCGTACAGTTTGACAGATTTGGATGTATCATCAGGTGAAAAGTTTCAGTTAGAAGAATTAATTATTTCTCTATCGGGGTCTGAGGTGGGGTCGGGGAAAGGTGCTTGTGCAAATAATAATCGAAATCTCACAAATCTTAATTGTCAATACATCAAATCAAGCACAGCAACAATACTTGATTGGAACCATCCCAGATGCGACCATCATAATTTGTCATATTCCCTCACTTCAATCAACTTCTCTTCTTGCTTCGACCTGTCAGATCATCAATTAAACCGTCTGTTATCGAGCAAAATCAATAATTTGAAATATTTGAATCTAAGATATTGTCAGAAAATAACTGGTGTGAATTGCCCTCATCTTCCTCTTGGCATAACTCAGTTAGATGTTTCTCAATGTTGCAGTCTCACTGATGAAGGCTTATCTCACATGCTAGGGTCTTCGGATCTTTTACCGTTCATGGACTTGGAAATTATGCACCTCACAGTTTGTCATAAGTTAACAGACAACTCCTTACCCGTAATTAGCAGTAAAGCCCCCAACCTAATCATATTATTTTGCACGTATTGCTTAAATGATGTGAATTCTGTGCTTTCAAAACACTACAAGTTCCCAAAATCATGCTTACAAGCAGCAAAGATGCTTTTGGAAGGCACTCATTATGATGAAAAGGTGAGGAGAGAAAGAATGCATACATTCCCTCCTTGTCTAGGGGGGCTCAGTACTACTGGTCTATTATTATTAGAGCATCAATACAAATTATCACCACAAAGATCAACTAATTCTGATTTTCATTTCAGATTTTATGATATTAACGTTTATTAATGACAATAAGTGACACATCACAATGATAATCCAGCGTATACTATTATAAATTTCATATGAAAGGCTGTAATGGAATTATACCAATCAACTATTTAAAAAAAACTTGAAATCATATCATTATAATAATAAAGCATTTTATGATGATGTTAATAAAAAAATTATTGATTTCAACGTCGGGAAGGAGAAGGGAGGGATGTGGCTAGTAATTGGATTATTTATTTTAATTAATATTAAAGTGTTATGATTGTTAAGTGTATGGAATTAATGCATGGAATAGTGATAAAAAAAGTTCAAGTGGGTACACATAATAAATAATAATAAAATGGGAGAATATTATTACATTCTATTCTCCGGCACCCTCGGTGCACCATATCTTCCTGTGTTTCGAAATAAAATTAATTGTATGAATGTGAAATTGCTGTATGGATCGTTGTGCATCCTATCATTATTCACCTTCATATTACCTTTATTTAATAATGGTAATTATGTATATATATTTAATATTATTTGATTTTTAAGCAAACAAACATTATCAGATAAACATAACCTCACATAGCCTCACATAATCTAACCTATTGCATCTTAATTAATGATTTAATGACTTCATGAATGTAATATTTCCAAGAAGTCCTTGGTATCATTATGATTATGATTGGAAGAATGTCAAACATTTTTAACATATATTTTCTTAAGTTAAGTTTTATTCATTTTATTAATATGTGAAGAATTATAATTATTTATTTTAATCGAATTTGTTCATATCCATATTGTTAATAATTTTAAATAGATATTAATGTTAAATTTATTTTTATTGGACTTGTCCGGATAAGAAAAGCTGAAAACCGGATAAAATCAAGAATTAAGCAATGTAAAAGCAATCCAAATATTAATCTAATGATTGATATTTGTATTATAAACATATTCTCATATTTTAATATCATAAAACTTATCAAATATATTATATTTCAAAACTTTTATTTTATCGTAAACCGGTATTTATTACCGTTAGAGAAAAATAAGTTAACTAAATTGGATGTTTCATGATCTTTATTAATATAATATCTGTAACTATGAAGTGTATCTAAACAATATTTAGGTTAGGGTAAGTTTAAGTTTTAGGTTTAGCAAATAATAATAATAACTGATGTAATTTTTGTTGAGCTTATATTGCGCTGTTTCACTCAGCGCATGTCGGCAATTTTTAGCGTGACAGTTAATGAACGTTAAGTCATTTGTTTATATAATAATATATTATGGAAAGAATTCATATAAAATATTTTTAATATTATATATACTATTAAGTATCCAGTCATGAAAATAATAAGTCAATCATTTATAAAATTATTTCCAAATAATTCAATCTTTTTTATTTTATTATTTAGATGAAATAATTGATGAAATAGATGATAAACCAATTCAACTTATTGATATTTATGATAAAGAATTCTTAAATGAAGAATTAGATCCTAAAGATTTTAAAAATAGTTTAATTATACTTGATAACATGGATTATTTTGAAAATAAAATAAATTAAAACTTCAGTTTTATTATTTTTTATTGAGATGTAAATCTAATTATGATGTTAATGCATTATTATTCTTTAGGGCATTTCCAATATGATGAACAACTATGACTCTAATGCCAGCATTACTTAAATTCAATAATTTGATAGTATAATTACTCATCATCGTAGCTGCAATATGTTGAGCATCATCGTGTCCGATATCAATAGAGTCTGAATCTAATAGCGTTATGATTAATAAATAAGAGCAGTATTATTAATAATATTTGACAATGCTAAAAATGATTGAGAATACAAAAAAATAGTTATTGAAATGTCAATATTATTAAGATTATTGCTATCAATGGCAATGCTATTTGACAAAGTGATTCCTGCTTCTTTTCCTTAATAAGAATAATAATGTAACAAGAGCGGATATGTATAAACTTTCTGGTAAAATGTTCATTTATATCCATTTATATTGTACATTCATCAATAATTTCAATCATTTAACAGCGAAAGTTATGGCTTACCACATCTCAAACGTATATTAACATTATTCAGGTATGGTAGCCTTGAGAAAATTGAGAAAATGGCAGTTGTTCCCTCCGCTCCAAGCGGGATATCATACAAATCTATGTTGATAGATTGCATTGACTTTGGAATACTTTCTGACAACAATTTCACCATGTGATCATTGAATGAAGTCTGAGATCTATTTAAATGATTTAGAATTAAGCTAGTTTCGACAGAATTTTTTAAAATTTCTAAATAAGGATTCACATCACTTTCTCGAATTAACTTATCCAAGCCAAGAATTGCTTCTCTATTATCCTCTCGTTCACGTTTCGTATTTATTAAATTTGAAACACTTCTATTTGCTTCTCTAATATCCTTTTCACAATAACAACCGTTATCCCAACTGGATCTCCTTTGATCATGTCCGTAACTGGCTCTCCCCCACCAATGGCTCACAAACCACGCGAGAACATTTGGATCATAAACAATTTGTGTTTCGCCTCGTTCTGTTGGAATATTACCAAGAACCGCAGGTCTTGTCCAAGTATTAGTTCCTGTTTCAAGAACAGTCGTATCATTGAGGTATTGGCCTTGTAGATTTCCACCATCATTCAGATCACCCCTGTTGCCATCGAACGCAAACAATTTCCAATACGGAACTGTAAATACTGAGACAGCAGCGAAATTCCAGCGTGGGGGACCAAAAGTTTGTTGCTGGTGCCTTCAATCAAGAAAAAGTAGTTGTATCCAGTATGTACATATTATCGAATTGAATCATACTATTCCAACCTCCAATTACATATACATTCTCCTTCACAGCCACACATTGGTGATCACAAACCATTTCGGTGTAATGCATTCTTGGCTTCATTGACCTGCTAATTTACCCAACAACAATATTTCATACGATAAATCATTAATAATCACCAACGTCATTTTCACTTAGATCTAATTTAGTTAATGTGCTATTATTAAT